>CAWUFW010019883.1:0-170363 GCA_963921515.1 Calotriton arnoldi
CACGACGACGCCGTGGTATCCCCGACGACGCCGCTCCACGCCGGACTCGACGCCGCTGCTTGCACCGTGGTTCGAGGGCACCGCTCGTACAGTTACACGACGCACCGCCCTCATCCCGCACCGCAGCCTTGGCCCACCGACGCCGGTGCCATCGACTCCAAGTTCGTCAGCCGCCGACAGCGCTGCAGCTACGACGACGCCGCTGCTGCACCGTGACCTGCCAGCACCGTGACGAGCACCGCCTTCATCTCACACCGCGACCCTGGTCTCACCGACGACGCCATCCGACGCTGCCACCGAGCCGCTGCTCGCACCGCGACCTGAGGGCACCGCACGCCGCACCGCTGCACTTCGCACCGCAGCACTTGACGCCGGCCGACGCCAGCGTTCCTGACTTCAACAGAGAGGAGATCGATCTGCAACGCGTGTGACTTCGAGGGCCCCGACGACGCCGCACCGACCTCCGGAACCGACGCCTGCGGACGCCGTGTGTTCGGAAACTCACTGCGAGGTCATCGACGCCCTGCATTTCTGAAAGGTACTGTTTGCGTGTCTTCCCGACACCATAGCTGACCCGCGACGCCGCGGTCAGCCAGAACTGTTTGGATTTGTTTGTTCACGACGCCGTGATAGCCCCGGACGGAGCTATCGACATCAAGGAACTGTTTTTAAGGACACTGTGATAACTGAAGATTTTTAAAGTACTGTACTGTGGATTTTTATCGTATTTGGTCTTGTTTTAAGTATATAAAAATATTGGATATTTTTCTAAACTGGTGTGGTGTCAGTTTGTAGTGCTTACATTGTATTACTGTTGGTTATGTGCAAATGCTTTACACACTGCCTCTAGAATAAGCCTGACTGCTCGTGCCAAGCTACCAAGGGGGTGAGCAGGGGTTATTTTAGGAGTGTAACTCCCTTACCCTGACTAGGAAGAAGGGTCCCTACTTGGACAAAGGTGCAAGCCCTTGCCAACTAGAGATCCCATTTCTGACAACTACCGTGGGCTCAATGCCGTCACCAGGACTGACGCGCATCCCATCCCCAGAGCTGATGAGCTCATTGATCGGTTGGGAGCTGCCAAGTTCCTCAGCACGTTTGATTTAACGTCTGGGTGCTGGCAGATTGCCTTAACCGATGGGGCCATGGAGAGGTCAGCATTCTCAACCCCAGAAGGACATTACCAGTTCCGGGTGATGCCCTTTGGGTTGAAGAATGCCCCTGCCACCTTTCAGAGGTTGGTTAACCAGGTGTTGGCTGGGTTGGAGGATTTCAGTTCCGCCTACCTGGATGACATCGCAGTGTTCAGTTCCAGCTGGGAAGAACACTTGCAGCACCTCAGTGAAGTGTTGAAGGCTCTGCAGAGGGCAGGCCTCACGATCAAGGCCAGTAAGTGCCAGATCGGGCAGGGTTCCGTGGTGTACTTAGGACACCAGGTAGGAAGCGGCCAGGTGGCACCCCTACAACCCAAGATTGACACCATTCTGGCTTGGGAGCCCCCCAAGACCCAGACCGAGGTGAGAGCCTTCTTAGGTCTCACCGGGTACTACAGGAGGTTTGTTAAGGGGTATGGCACCATTGTTGCCCCCTTAACATAGCTGACTTCCAGGAAGCAGCCCAAGAAGGTGATCTGGACTGAATCCTGCCAGAAGGCTTTTGATGCTCTGAAGGCCGCCATGTGCACGGCGCCCGTGCTCAAGGCACCCGACATCTCCAAGGAATTCGTTGTGCAGACTGACGCTTCAGAGCATGGTGTGGGAGCGGTGCTCTCACAACTGAACAAAGAGGGCCTAGACCAGCCTGTAGTCTTCCTTAGCAGGAGACTACTCCCCCGGGAACAGAGGTGGAGTGCCATAGAAAGGGAAGCTTTCGCTGTGGTCTGGGCACTGAAGAAGCTGAGCCCCTACCTGTTTGGGACTCACTTCCGGGTTCAGACAGACCACATGCCCCTCAGATGGTTGATGCAACTGAGGGGTGAGAATCCAAAACTGCTGAGGTGGTCCATCTCCCTACAGGGAATGGACTTTACGGTGGAACACCGCCCTGGCACAGAACACGCCAATGCAGATGGTCTGTCCAGGTTCTTCCGCCTTAGTGAAGAGAACTCCCAGGAGGTTGGGTAGTTCTCCCTACTTTCAGCTGGAGGGGACATGTGTTAGACTTGTCATCTTTTGGCGTGTTTCCCCTGAGTTTTTGCTTTCTGACCTCCCGGTTTTGTCTCTGTTTGTGCTGGCTTAGTGTTTCTGCGCACTTTTCTCACTGCTGATCAGTGGTAAAGTGCAAATGCTCCTGTGGTAAAATGTGTTCTGGATTGGTGTTTCCATGATTGGCCTATTTGATTTATGTGTCAGTCCCTAGTAAAGTGCACTGAGTGTGTCAGGGCCTATAAATCAAATGCTGTTAGTGGGCTGCAGCACTGGATTGTGCCACCCACACAAACAGCCTGTAAATGTAGCTCTGGCCTGCCATTGCAGAGCCTGTGTGCAGTCTGGAACTGCCATGACGACTTGGCAAGTGTACCCACTTGCCAGGCCCTAACCTTCCCTTTTCTTACATGTCAGTCACCCCTAAGGTAGGCCCAAGGTACCCCTGTGGGCAGGGTGCAGTGTATGTGAAAGGTAGGACATGCCCTGGTGTGTGTGGCATGTCCTGATAGTGAATTACTGCCAATTTCGTTTTTCACTATTGCAAGGCTACCTGTTCCCCATAGGACAGAATGGGGAGTTTGTTTATAACATCTTATAAACATAACTGGCCCTGGGAACTAGGTAGGAAAATAGAGTTTAGTATGCCTGAACTCAGATTTTAAAGATGCATCTTTTAGTGAAGGTGATTTTTACATTCTGTGTTTGAAAATACCACTTTTAGAAAGTAGGTATTTTCTTGCTCAGCCATCCAGCAGGCCTCTGCTGGGTTTGTGGATTGACTGTCTGGGTTTTGGATGACAGGGACTGGGGAGAAGCAGAGGCTCCAGATAGTCTAGGTGGGCCAGGAAAGGGCTGAATAGACCTGGGCTGCATTTAGAGTAGAGGGAGGAGATTTCCTTGCACCTGAATGAGCCTGGTCTGCCTCTGACAATGCCGTCTCCACCTCCTGCCAGGAAGCCACACCAGGGAGGGCAGAACTGGTTCTGGCTGGGCACAGACACTCTCTGCCTGAGAGGACAAAGGATTTTGTGGTATAAATATTGGGGCCCAAACCCCTGAACTTTAGAACTCTTTTGGACCAAGAAGACTACCAAGAAGAAGAGCTGGAGAAGCTGTGAGGAGGAACTACCACTTTGCTGTGTGCTTTGCTGTGTTGGCCTGCAGTGGCTGCTTCTGTCTTAGGCAGTGAAAGGACTGGACTGAACTTTCTGCAATCTACTTTTGTGAGTTTCACCAAGGGCTTGAGGTGGAGCTTGCCCCATGTTCAAGAAGTCTCAGGAACAGCAAAGACTTTAAGTTCTTCTGCCCTCAGCACTGGGGACTGTGTGTTTTGTGCTGCAACAGAAGAGAAAGCAACCCGACGCCATCAACGACGCCACTGCCGACTCCGTGTCCTGAAGGCACTGCAGAGGGCACCGCCGCAATGCCGCACCGTGACCCTGGTCTCACTGACGACGCCTGCTGAGGCCGCCACCGAGCCGCTGTTCGCACCGTGACCTGTGGGCACCGCACTCCGCACCGCCTCGCGATGACGCCTTGGCCTCCTTGACGACGACGCTCCACGCCGAAATCGACGCCGCTGCTTGCACCGTGGTTCGAGTGCACCGCTCGTAAAGTTACACAACGCACCGCCCTCATCCCGCACCGCAGCCTTGGCCTACCAACGCCGGTGCCATCGACTCCAGTTCGTCAGTCAACGACAGCACTTCAGCAACGACGACGCCGCTGCTTGCACCGTGACCTGCCAGCACCGCGACGAGCACCGCATTCACTTCGCACCGCGACCCTGGTCTCACCGACGACGCCATCTGACGCCGCCACCGAGCCGCTGCTCGCACCGCGACCTGAGGGCACTGCACGCCGCACCGCTGCACTTCACACCGCAGCACCCGACGCATGCCGACGCCAGCGCTCCTGATTTCAACAGAGAGGAGTTCGATCCGCAAAGCGTGTGACTTCCAGGGCCTGACGACTCCTGCACCGACCTCCAGAACGGTCACCTGTGGACGCCGTGCTTTCGGAAGCTCAACGAGAGGTCACCGACGCCCTGCATTTCTAAAGGTACTGTTTTGCGGGTCTTCCCGACACCGTAGCTGGCCCGCGACGCCGCGGTCAGCCAGAACTGTTTGGATTTGTTTGTTTACGAAGCCGTGATAGCCCCGGACTGAGCTATCGACATCAAGGAACTGTTTTTCAAGAATATTTTGATAACTGAAGATTTCTAAGTACTGTATTGTGGATTTTTATCATTTTTGGTCTTGTCTTAAGTATATAAAAATATAGGATATTTTTCTAAACTGGTGTGGTGTCCTTTTGTAGTGCTTACACTGTATTACTGTTGGTTATGTGCAAATGCTTTACACACTGCCTCTACGATAAGCCTGTCTGCTCGTGTCAAGCTACCAAGGGGGTGAGCAGCGGTTATTTTAGGAGTGTAACTCCCTTATCCTGACTAGGAAGAAGGGTCTCTATTTGGACAAAGGTGCAAACCCTTGCCAACTAGAGACCCCCATTTCTAACAATGTAACTCCACGGAATTCCGCGTAGTTCAACCCCGCAAACTCCGCCCACCCCTGGTCCTGTGCTAGACCTTTGCTTACGCTGGATAACTTTTATCCTATGAAGGTGTCCGTCAGGCAATCTTCAATTTTGGGGTTTTAAAAAAAAAAGCACTACTTCTAACTAATTGGTCTCACGAGCAATTCAGAAGGCCGTTTCATCATGCTTTGTGGGAGTGTTAATAGTCTGTGGACTAATAGTTTGTATTTGTGCAGGAACTGCTGGACCCACTGCAACAGCAGGTCTGGAGCTCAAAGTGCTTTGTACAAACTGTACAAGTCTCCTGTGTAAGTTAACTGTGTAGACGCCTCTACCGCCTCAGTTTGTGTTAAGTTGTCAGGGTGAGGAACGGAAGTGTACCCAGCCAACACTGGCCACATAGCCCTATCATTACTCAGTGCCCCCAAAGGGACATTTCTGGGCTAACCTAACACCCAAACGTCTACTTCTATGCTCTATACTAAGAGAGCATGGAAGGCAGAGCAGCTTGCAGTCTAGAGTTTCTTACGGCAAAAAGATGAACTGAATACCTTGTTGACAGCAAAGGCTGCCTTTATCAGTGGAGGCGCAAGGACAGTGTTCCACATGAAGGGCAAACACACACTGCGGTAGCAGTCAGTCTTCCCCTGGGAACTCCAGGCTATCACATTCACATTCAGGCTTCAGGCATGATGTAGCATCTGCGAAGTACAGAGTGTTCTGGCAATAGGTTAATCTGGCAGAAACTCTGACGAGGTCCTCGCTGACCTCTCCTCACAAGTGATCATCTTTATATATTACACCCTATCCAAAATTAGAATTTCTGACATATGCTTAAGAATGTCTGATATGGATTATCAAGGTATACATCCTAGATGTTTCCTTATGAACATTTAAGGTAAATGGACGTCAATTCAGACTGCACTATTTTGGTTACATGTCAATATGTATTCTTAATCAACCTTGACACAGTGGAAAGTAGACATTTTGCCCAGACAAATGTCACATTGATGGTTGTGTCTGTGTCATCAATTGAAGGGCTTGACACTTTCACAGTTATTAGAAAGATAAGATCAGGCGACATCTGCATCTAATAGACATGACAATGATTGTGAAATTGGGGAAGATGGCGGTTTCTACTGTTTGAAAGAGGGAAAATGTCAGCCTTCATTAGTCAAGATGGAGTCGAGACTTACATAAGATGGAGTCAGACCTTAGGGGCTTTACGCCAGTCTGGTTGCAATTAGATCCATTTTGCAAGGACCCAGAATTTGTGGGTAAAGTTTTTAATCGCTCAAGTCCGATTGAAACCTGATGTTCCAATCCACTACTATGTTGATCCACCCCAAGATGTTCTCCGTCACCATAGAGATTCTGTGTTTCAGGAACAAATGCCAAAAAATCTTTGGCAAACTCAGACAACATCATGAATATGGTACCACCCAGTTTGTTTATGTACCCGACTGCTGAACTATTGGGTGATAGAGACTTTACAGCGAAAGAGCCTGCCAGAAGTTCCAGGAAATTGATGTGCAGATCTAATTTACCTGGCAACCACCTACCTCCTGTGGAGAATTCTCCACTTCTGCCCCCCTAGACACATCTGCTGGCATTAAATTTGATCACCACATCTGGTTCAGACCCAAAAATGCTTTGCCATTCTAAGCCTCCATGTGCGTTAACCACCAAGTTACTTCTGCTCTTGCTTCATCTGACAACGCACTCTGGTTGTTGTACAATCTGTTCTGGAGATTCAGATCTTTAGATGCTGAAGGGACCTGTAATTTAGAGGGCCAGAAATACGGCCTGAATCAAGAAGATCAAGTGACCAACCATCTTCGCCACCAATTGCAACAAAATGGTCTGTTTGGACAAATCAAACTTCAACTCCTTCAGGATCTCTTGATCTTCTGATTAGGAAGCTGCAACTGAGCTTTGACAGTCTACCTTGAAACCCAGAAATTCTATCAATTGAGTGGGATTCAGAACCAATTTCTTTTGCTTCAGATGAAATACAAGGCCCTGCAGCAAACTGATCATTCAGGAGAGGTGCTGATTCAGTATGCCTTGGGTTTGAGCCATTATGATCATGTCGTCTAGGTAGATGATTAACCGCACACTCTTTTGGCTTAGGCTCTCGCCCACTAGTTTCATCAACTTGGTAAAAGCTCAGCAGAGGACAGACCAAATGAAAGGATCAGGTACTCGTACCATTGTGAGGGCTATTGAAATTGAAGGAAAAGCATGTGCAGGGCAAAAATGGGAACTGTCAAATAGGTGTCCTTGAGATCCAAATGGACCATCCAGTTCCCTTCCTGGAGAATGTCACCCAAAAGATGGATGCCCTCCATCTTGAAATGGCGATAGATTATCCACCAATTGAAGTGCCTGAGATTTAGGACAAATGTATGACTCTCACTCTTCTTTTGCACCAAGAATATGGGGTGAGGAAAGGAGGGGGCAATAGCATGCTTCCTAATCAGATCCCAAAATTCAGAATATAGAAAAGCCTACTCTTGTTGGGGAAATAATGGAGTTGGTTGTGAATATTGACCAGAAAGAGTACTTGCATAAATACTAAACTGAAACCTTGTACCTTATCTAACACCCAAGCATCGCTTGTGATCTTTGTCCCATTGTGTACAAAATATGGTATCCTGGCCCCTGAGGTCACTTGAGAAGATGGAGTAATGCATACCTGTAAATTGTGCTTTGGAGGCTGCCTGGAAAGTACCACGATAGGTACTCTGTTGAAGCGTCCCCTGTAGCCTTGCGCTCAGGTGGGGAAGAACCCACTGCCTCTGCAGCCATCCTGACAGCTTCCCTGTTTATTGAAAATGTATCCTCTCTGAAGATCCTGGAAGTAGCTGTGGCCAGGCAAGCGTCTTTGGCCTGTCTGGCCTTACCAAAATGGTTAGTTTTAAATACCTTCTTGAGGGAAGTTTGCACTTTGTCCAGCACTGAAAAAGATGTTAACAAATGTTCCTATGTTGTTCACAAATGTATCTCCAAATAATGTGCCCTCGGCCATGAGGCCACTTTCAGAGGTTGCAGGTCGACCAACTGTGGATCATTTTTCATTAATACTGATTTGTGGGACGCTGCTGAGATCATGCAATTTGCATTGCCAAAGAGGCAGGCTACTTGCTGGGACCAGCCAGCATCTCTAGTCAAATTCCAAAGGGTTAGGGTACAAAGTGGGAGGCTTGCGTTGGGGAGGTAGTAGCCGAAGTCCTTTTACACTTACAGTGCTTTGGCTTAACCAGTCGGAGCAGGATACGGTGGAGAAATTAGAGTTGGTATCCAAACCTGTTAGAGAGGCTGTTTGCTTAAAGGGTTTTGCAGGGTCCCACACACTACATCTATGGTGTTCCAGAAAATCCTGAGAGAGTTTTGCTAGGGTCTCAGCATGAGGCCATTCATGCTACTTGGTTACGCCTTTTTGCGACTGGGCACGATCTGATTGTGAGCTAGCTGAAGTTGAGGGGAGATTCTTCTTTTGGCACTTAGCATACCTCTCAAGGTAGCCTGTAATAGTTTTTAATGCCAGAGCCTTATTGACTGACTGTTGTACTCACGGTTATAAGGCTTTGGACAGTTCATCTTCAAAATACTATCCAGCTTCTACATCTGGTTCATAGGGGCCATAATCATTAGGGTCAAAAGACTCACAATCTGGCATGGTGGTCTTGTATGGAAGAAAGTCTCAAAGTCTCCCCAAGGGGACAGGTAAGGGGGAGCATCCCAGGACACTCACAAGCATGGCTTAAGTCAGCTCTTCAGGCAAGCCTGTTAACAGATTGTTGCAACGCTGAAAGACTCTGCTAAGCAGAGCGTGATATGGGAGCTTTATATAACTGGCTAAGTTTCAATATTGTGGCAGCAATCGGTCCAGTCTAGGAGGTAATCAGCCTGTCCCTGTTATTGCAGCCCGTAAAAAAAGCGCCATCAGTCCACTACGTTCAGCTATCATGGGCCGTGGAGTGCGATCCAAGAAGCTCCGGCCACATGAACAACAAAAGAGAACTATGTGTGTGCCACCAATTGAGCTATACGCGCATCTCTCACTCCCAAAACTCGGGAAGCTGATGGGAAATGGGCGGGTAGCTCTGGCAACAATGCCAATTGGAAATGGGAGGTATCCTGACTGTGAGCGCTTGTTAGCACTACCAGTGCATGCAAGTGGGGAGCAGGGGGACAAAGGGGGTAGAAAGAATGCGCTGACAGGCGACTGCAGTCAGTTGAAGCATGTAGCGAGTGCAATGCAAAAGTAAAGCTCCCCAGCGTAAATCACAACATCAATAGCTAACACTGATGTAGGAACATCAATATGCATGCAAAGTAATACCACAACACTGAGAGGCACTTATCTTGACTGCTTAGCAGCAAAGAATGAGGCAGTGTTATATTCCGGGGTTAGTCCCATGTAGCGAAGCAGCTAATTTCTTATATTTTCTCACGAATAACATTTCCAAGCTGTGACCTTTTGCATACATTTGCACGCACAACAATGTTGGATTAGTTTCTCTGAAACTAAACTTGTTTTACATCTAGCTTCGCAAAACATTATCACAACGCCCTGAAAATCATGTACAAGGCCTCGTTCCTTACTACGTACAAATGTCATCACTATCTCCATCCACGAGCGACAGGGCTATCTACATATCCACAGCATCACTAATCTAATGTGTACATCGCAAGGCTGCTTTCTATTATAAAAGATGAGCATCCCGATAGATTGGTAGAGGAGGTACTTCCACTGACACCGAGGGTCCTTGCATACTGAGGAATCACCACACAGCAACCTGACATCTCGTTAGGGGTGTCCAGTTCCTCACCAAGACAGGGTCATTCACTCTATCCCATCAGGTAATGGGGCTGGATCGTGTCTTGGGGGGATTCTTGGCTCTACACCTACAGACACTCTAGGTACACTTAAAGTAGGTTTCTCATAGAAGGATTTATTGCCTTGTTTATATGCCTGCATATATAAAATTGTTTAACACCATGGTAGAACTATATCTACTATTCATGCTTTTGGTGCTTGTAATAACGTTTATCTGCTTCTGTCTACTACTCATTGCAGCATATTTTATGCAAGAATAATGTTGGTTCAATTAATATTATTGAAAACGTCCCACTGTGTATTCTCTGTATTTTTCTCTGAGAATAAGTGAGAATGAGTGACTGAGCGAAAGGTTCTGTACTGTTTCCATGATTCCTGAGGAATCAGGGTTGTCATGTTCAGTGGTTGCCAGAAGCCATTCGCTTCCTGGTAGGTTAGGGGGGCTTACAGTGGCACTGTGAACTTGCTGGTCTATAGGCCAACATATCCTGCGGGGGTGTCTGGAATCAGTCTTGACACCAAGCCCTTAGTTTATGTTGTCCGTGCAATGCACAGGTCCTAAGGATTGGTAGGAACTACACAACAGCAGAGGGATGATGCTCTCATTTTTTGATAGCAAAGCTTACTGTGCTTGGTGGACATATGAAGAGGGCACATATGGTTTCATGGACTTTGTAGTTTGTTAAAGTTCCTTATTAAATACATGGTTGGCTGCTGTTTAAAAGCAAGTTTAGAAGAAGCATAATCTGAGCCGTTGGTCCTGACATAGAAACTTATTTAAGGTCCTAGTTGACTGGACCGACTTTCCAGGCTTCATCATAGCTGGGGGTTGGAAATTAGTTATTTACTGAAACATACATTTGACGTGTGGGTGTGTGAGTTTGACTGTAGTTAGCAAAATTCAAATTGCTTTAATTAATTCCAGAAAAGGGTCTCTCAACGTTTTCTATTAATTCCAAATAAAGGGAATGCAAATCATTCCCATTATAGATTGATGTGTATTTCTCCACTACTTCAGTGTCCTAAAAAGATATGAATACTTATCCAGGGGAAACAGCGTTTACAACGCTGCCATTACATCACGTTCCTATTACAACGCGATGCCTTTACATCGCAAGTCATTAGATCGACTTGTTGTAGGGGGCGCTCTAACCTAAGGAATAGTATAATTTACTGTTCCAACACCTTCTCTACTGTTAATAGGCTGGAGTTGGAATAGTAAATTATACTATTCCTAAGTCCAGTGCGCCCCATACAGCAAGTCGATCTAATGACTTCCAATGTAAAGGTATCGCGTTCTAACAACGAGGTCGTTGTAACGACCGCGTTGTAATAGAACACGATGTTATAGCATGCGATGTAACATGTTATATTTCTTATCCAGGCATAGTTTTATCATTTACATTCTGCTACTGCTATACATGAATGACTACACATCCCAGTAAACAAAGAATACCAGACTGAATTTGCTATCCTCAGGCTTGAGATGGAATATTTTGTGATCTCTTTGGTCTTTTTTTTTGGGCTAATCAGAGCTTTCAGAAACTGAACAACATGTGCAAGCTCTGCAATGCTGGTCTTTTTTTAAATTTCTTCTATGTAGTACACCTAAAACATTTGTGGTACGCACCAATTCACTTTTTATGTTCTGGCCTAGAGACAGCATTGGGTGCTTTGCAGTCTCATGAAATAAAAATATTGATACATACAAGATTCGTCCTTATTTAAATGCAAGCAAGTGTTTTGGGCTAGTCCTCTTCATCAATTAATCTTTAAAATAAAGTAATAACATAAAATAAATTATTCTTTAAAATAAAGCGCATCCTACTTCATCCATTGGCTCTGTTGTACTGTGAGTGACAGTATTCCATCTGAATACATGTCTACTTCTTCCTTAAAGAAGCGCACTTCAGAACCAGGGCTAGTGGTCTGATACTCTACTTTGCCAATGTTTTTTTTCTTTCTCTATCTCTTTATTTCTATTAGACATCCTTGTGGGTTTAGAGTATGCTTTTAGGTTATAGTAAGTCAAAGCCAATAGCATATTTTCCTGTAATGTGCATTAAACTGAAAAAGGGTTTGACTAACCTTTATGCGTCACCTCCCTGCTAGGAAGCACCCATATTGTTCTATTAAAATTATATGTAATGATTAGTTTTTTTAAATATTTTTATTGCAGGCCTATGGCCACCATATTAAGAAGAAATAGAATACAGGAGTAAACCCGTTGCCCCAGTTGAGACCGGGTAGGCTGTATAATAAAAAGAACAATGTCTCAACCAGTATTTCATTCGCAAAGGACTGTTTGTAAAAAAGTGTCGCAATCACACAGGAAGGGAAAGAAAGGGGGAGGGAGACCAAGGTAGAGTGGAAGGGTTGTTATGTGCATGTAGTTATAACAGCACTATAATACAATTAGATTGCAGTAACCATAACAACCAAATGTGCACTGGAAGTGTTGGTGTAGGTGAATGGCGCAGTGACACAAGTGATTAGAAAACAACGTGAGGCGGCGGAAAAACAATAAAAAAACAATCATTTGTAAGGGTCAAACATATGATTTAAACAAATGCAAGTACAGTTTTCATAATTTGCGAATGACCCTCTGATGGCCGCGAATAGCGTTGTGGAGTCGACGGCGTTTCGACCTATTCAATTAAAGGTCATCATCAGGACGATGGTTACTAATTTTGAGATAGTGCTGCATAGGATAAGAAAGGAAATGGAGGAATAATCAGAATAAGTTGGCCCCGAAGAAACGTGTCAAAAGTAAAAAAGGCACCAGGTAAGTGAATAGAGGATACCTGGTAGCACAATGATGAAGAAAGAATCCAGGGAAGTAGAAATCCGGTTGGGAGAACCGCTGTGGAAACAGAGAGGAAAAAGGGCATGCGGTCAGGATTGAAGGTCACGAGTTGCCGGTTTGGTGCAGGTAAGTAGCAGGTGCCGGCGTAGGGGATACCTGTAGGGCGTCAATTGAATGGAGGCCAGGGGAGGTTAGAGGTCTAAAGGAAAGGGAAGGAACGAGAACTGGAATGATTAAGGGTGATGACCGGAGAGCAGTGAGAGTTCGGTCAGGGAATTGACCAAAGCAGCCTTACCTTGGCGCGTAGATGTAGCTGCCTGGAGAGGAAACGAATTCAATGGCCCGAGGAATCAGGTCCGTGTAGTAGGGCAGGGTAGGAGTCAGCGGTGTCTTAACCTGCGCGACCCGTCAGGTTCGTGGTTTAAGGAGACGAATGAATCGGGCAAGATGAGTTAAGCATCTACCATGTCAGTTAGGTGTATCCGGTATTTGTGCCGGCCGGAGAGCCGATCACGCCGGCACCTGCTACTTACCTGCACCAAACCGGCCACTCGTGACCTTCAATCCTGACCGCATGCCCTTTTTCCTCTCTGTTTCCACAGCGGTTCTCCCAACGCTTCAATTGGTTTCTTTTCCTTCCCCCCCCCCCCCCGTTCGTTCTCCCCGGACTAATCCCGGCGTGGTGAACCACTAGTTAGTTGACCACAAATTAACGCCGGATTCATCGCCCTGTTTACTTGGAATTTATTTCTCAGTGCAGCTCTGATTTCCAACGGTTCCTTCACTCGACGATGGACCTTTCTAATGTGCAGCCCTGATTTCCACAGGTTCCTTTACTTGATGATGGACCTTTCCAACGACTGCCTTTGAGCTAATCAACGCTGCCTCCCCTTAAGTGACGTTTCATTACGGTTCCAGATGAGTGGAATTACCCTCTGGATTCTCCTTTCTCTCCTCTTTTCCTTCTAAGTGCCTCCAGAGCACATTTTGAATCGTGTAACCATTGTCCTGATGATGACCTCAATTTAAAGAGGTCGAAACGCCGTCGACTCTACAACGCCATTTGCGGCAACCAAAGGGTCATTTACAAATAATGAAATTATGTTTGTAATTGTAAATATTTCTGTTTGACTCCTACTGTCCTTCGCCGCCTCACGTTGTCCTTTTATCACTTGTGTCACTGCGCCGTTTATTCACTATAACACTTCTAGTGCACATTTGGTTGTTTTGGTTACTGCAATTTAGTTGTGTTTTGTGCTCTTATATGTAAATAACAACCTTTTCACCTTGACTTGGTCTCCCTTGTCCCTTTCCTGTGCTATGTGATTGATACACGTTTTTGAATAGTCCCTCTGCATGATTTACCAGTTGAGACGTTGTTCTATTGTTATTGTAAATTAGGCAAAGCCTGTCCGCCACCACAACGTCAAAAAAAGTGATGATCTGGTGGCCATAGGGGCCTGTGAATATGCCCCTTTGTCTTTGTCAATGCTTGTTGTCTATGTTGGATGCTGCTTTTATTATAGTCCTTATGTTTCCTAGGCCAATGCTGACATGTAGTCCTACCGTCTACGCCTAGAGCCTGCTGGGGCATATTTACAAGGGTTGTGTGATGGAACCACGCATGCGTTTACCACGCATGCCTGTTCCACGCAGTCTCAACAATGCAAGTCTTAACCACGAATATGCCTTTACCAAGGCATGTATGGTAAAGACATATTCATGGTTAATACCTGAAAGGTAAGTCTTAACCCCCGACTCCTGCTCCTGCCCTGTGTCCTAAAACTACCCCATCCCTCCTTAAAACCAACCCCCTCGCCCCGAGCCCTAGAAACTTCCCTGCCCCAGTCCTAAAAACTACCCCGCCCTCCCCTAGGCCCTAAAAACTACTCCAGCCCCCCAGCACTAAAAACTACCCCGCCCTCCCCTAATCCCTAAAAACTACCTGAGCCTTAAAAACTACCCTGCCCCCTAAGGCCTAAAAAGTTTTATGATCCCTGCCCCCCACCCTGAGCCCTAAAACGCCCCCCAAGCCCCCACCCTGACACCTAAAACTACCCCTTCCCTCCTGAAAAAACAACCCTCTCCCCTAGCCCTGAAAATGAACTCCCAGCCCTGTAAACTACCCCCGGACCTGAAAACTACCCGACCCCTCTGGCCCTGAAAACTACCCAGACCCACCATCCCTGAAAACTACCCAACCTCACCAGCCCTGAAAACTACCCAAACCACCCCAGCCCTGAAAACTACCCCGAACCACTCCAGCCCAGAAAACTACCCCAAACCCCCCAGCCCTGAAAACTACTCTGAACCCCCCAGCCCTGAAAATTACCCCCCAGCCCTGTAAACTGCCCCTGCCCTGAAAACTACCCCGACCCCCCCGGCCCTGAAAACTACCCAGACCCACCATCCCTGAAAACTACCCTAACCTCCCCAGCCCTGAAAACTACCCCGAACCACCCCAGCCCTGAAAACTACCCCAAACCCCCCAGCCCTGTAAACTAACCCGAACCCCCCCAGCCCTGAAAACTACCCCGAACCCCCCAGCCCTGAAACCTACCCCGACCCCCCCCAAAACCATACAAACTACCTGCCCAAAACCCGACCCCAGCTCCACTTACCTCACTGCGTAACGTCCTCTCCCGATCCTTCCAGCTGCTTGGCTGCTTCCTGCTTCCACCAGCCAGCAGCTAGACTGCACCCTGCCTTAATCACGTATATACATGGTTAAGGCATATGCGTGGTTAAGACAAGTGCTTGGTAGCGCTTGCGTAGTCAGAACACGCGTGGCTGATCCCACGGTGTTCTGACTGTTTCCCATTTACAAGCCCCTATTGCCACCAGAATGTCACTTTTTTGGACGTTGTGGTGGCGATACGGAATTCGCCTTATGTACAAAGCAGCATTAAGCCACTTAATGTGGCTTAACACTGCCTAGTAAATAAGGCACCCTTTCACGTTATACTTACCTTGAAAGGGGTGGGCAATGGGTGTTGCGGTGGGCGTTCCGCCGCAACACCCATTAATTTTTACGCTGCACCTCGTTTTTGCTGTTTTTATGTGTGCTGCATTGTGCAGCACACATAAAAACAGCAAAACACCATGCATGGTTGAATATGTACTGAAAGGTGTCCTTTCCTGCACATAAACAATCATTTTATAATTGACCTGTTGCAACTTCTAGGTGTGCTGCACAAAGCAGCACACATAGAAGTTACAAATCGCCATTTAAGATTGTTTATGTGCCAGAAGGGACATCTTCCTGTACATAAACAATAATTCCCCACAACGCAGGCACCCTTGCACTACGGTGCAAGTGCATTGACTCTTGGCAGCTGAAATTAGCACCAGTGTAGGGGGAAACGCAGGGCTGCACCGTATTGTTGTAAATACAGTGCAGCCCTGCGTTTCAGAAGTGGTGGAGCACGGTGTTAAGCCAGAAAGGCTAACGCTGCGCTCCATCACTTCTTTTTAAATATGCCCCTGCTGTGTTTTGAAAATCTGGTTACCCTTTCAATGTGGTATCTGGCTTAGTGTGCAAGGAAAGCTTGTTCTCTCTACGGGAATGCATGTTCTCTCTGTTTTATTACGGTTTTTAAATTATTTTCAGTACACAACACCCAACTGCTATTGCCAATTGTTGTATTGTAAATTTGTCAGAATTTTGTGAGGGGATTTAAGTAGTCAGATTATTATGTGAAAAATCTAAATTCCCGGCAGAGACAAATATACTGAGAAATAGTAACTTGGTTAATTAATTCCATTGCTTTGATAGTTCTTAGAACAATACCGAATGTTTCTATTTAATATTTGTATAAATCTGATACAAAATAATTTTTCTCTGTTAAACAGAAAGCAGTTTCATCTCCTACTGTGACCCGGCTTACTGATGTCTCAAGATTCACGGGCTCCCACAAGGAGAGGTTTGATCCTTCAGGAAGAGGGCTTGGCAAAGCTGGACGGGAAGACCTGGTGGACCAAACTGGCTATGTTCCTGGATATAAGCATGCCGGCACATATAGCCAAAAAGTGCAAGGACTGTTCAAGTAGAAAGATTGCGAAGGAGGCGGGCAGGGAAAGATTGACTTAACACCCGTCAGAGTGATGCAGACTTAACCCAAATGTATTTAAACTGTTGTGGATGCTTACATTGCCAACGAGAACTGTTTTCAAAAAATGGAACTGCACTATTTCAACAGCTTTAAAAATGTCTACAATGCTCCCATGGGGACATCAACACCATCACATTCCCATTGCATATATAAATTGGCAAAAAATAAAGACGTTTAGGCATCTGGCAAGAAATTTTGTGGAGGTGCAATGCTTTCATTCTTGAAAAAGCAGCCATACTTGCTTTTTCTGTTTTGAGTGACCTGCTTGTAAGAAAAGAACATCTCTTCGGTCCTAGAGTTTTGTGTGAGTTACCTTATTGTGCTAACAAATCATTGCCCTTGTTATGACCTGGATTTCAGCATAGAAAATTATTGTCAAAAAGATAATCACAATTACGGAATACTAAGAGGAAAGGTATAAAACTAATATATTAGAATTAAGGGTAACTCATACTTGTTGGTTTAAGTTGTAGAAAGACACACCTTTTGAAAAAAAAAAACAGTCAGCTGGCAAGTGTACGTGGACGAGCCAACTGCTAAAATGAAGAGAGTTGCTATTAATTTTCACCTTAGCATCGGCATCTTTAAGAAAGTCGTGCCGCCAGTTTCACTTTCAGCTTTAGGGTGCCAAGCAGTGCTTAATTTGTAAAATATTAAGTGCAGGTGCTCACATTTTTTAGGAGGCCACACCCACTTCCACGGCTCCACCCACTTCCTTTATTGGCTCTACCCACATCCACAAATCTCAACACATCAGAGCCACCTCCTCACTTCTTGAGTACCGCAAGAAGCTGAAGACCTGGCTCTTCACATAAGCACCTCGAGTACCTCACACCTACACAACTGCCCAAGCACCTGTATACCCTCTTGGGTGATTAGTGCGCTATACTAATCAATATAACATAATATAAAATATGGGAAGCCTATAACAACTTAAAAGTGAACTTGAAAAACAATGTGTGTAAAGATCAAAATGCAGCTTTAGGAAAGGTCATTTGAGGACTTGAGGCAGCTTTGCAACTTAAAGAGAATGTGCTTGTACTGTGCTTTTTAAAAGAAAGGAAGGGGTGAAGGAAGAAGTACATTAAAGAAGGCAGCAACAAATGCAGGCAGGAAGGGGAGTACAAGTATGGAGTGAGGAAATAAATGAGTAATGGATGAAAGAAGGAAAAAAGAATGTGAAAGGAAGAAATGAAGGGATAGAGGGAACAAGGTGGCAAACAATGTGTGATGGATGACTAGAAAGAAGAAAGGAAGGAGAAAGAAAAGCAGAAGGAAGTGTTGAGGATAACAAAGAAAGAAATTAAAGAAGGGATGAAAGCAGGAATAAAAAATAAGGAACGAAAGGAGGAAGAAGGAAGAAATGCACCAAGTGTAGTGATTGAATAAAAGAGATCTCAGTTCCCCTTGAGACAAGTTGTACTATCAACCTTTATATTATGCTTTGCACACCTTCACGCTCTGGCCAGTGAGCCGGCATTGCTTAAACAGGTGCCTCTCACAGGGACATACTAAAAGCGCAAATACTCACAGGTGCTGCAAGCCTGCTGATCCTGTACAAGACACAGGTATGTTGTTATAATACATTAATAATATCCCTTCCAATAACATCCCCATGACAAGAATGTCTCTCTATCCCTCTGAAGTGCTGCACAAAATTCAATCCACAACACCACCCTGTTCCTCTCAATTCAAGAGGAATCATTTCTTTCATTAAACATGCTTTTTCAAGCACAGTCCTCTCCTCTGTCTATTTTGAAAATAAATTACATTCCAAGCAGATTCTCACATAACAGTGCCCGTGACAATGCTAGCGACCGCAGGGCTGACTCACAGTATAAAAACGACAATAGGAAAATGCTGCTACCAGAAATAATTAAGACGCTTGCACTTCTACACCGCCTTAAATTTCAAGCTAGAACGCCAGTAATATAGCTCAGTGGGTTAGTGCCCAGTAGCAAAGATTTGAATACAACATAAGATTTTTTCATTCTAAGCCGTAATTTTTAAGTCAATAAAATGAGCACCACCGAGTTGACTTTTAAAGTACTATGAAGTCCCACGACTAAGTCGCTAAGTACTATATTAAAAAAAAGGTTATTCCTTACATGTTGCAGAAAGAGTTACTGCCCTTGGCAACCATCTTACCATCATGGCTTCTGCCTGACTGCAGCAGGGACCAGACTGCCCCATATTAGCACACTGAACCAAACGTAGTGAGAGGAGACACCAGAACCGCAGGCTACACATTACTAAGACTGCCTTTTAGTTTTAATTTACCTGAGGCCTGCTGCGCAACACTCTGCTAGCTTCTTCTGTTTTCGGCGCCCATTTAGTGCTGAGGCTGCGCAGTATGCTGGGGCGGGCCGCGGGCGAAAACAGTGATCATTGGTCCAAGTCGGGACCCACACTTGAGGATTTGCCAAGGAGAGACGGGGCCGGACTAATAACACATTTTGGAAGCAGTCATTGGTAGCACTTTTGTGTTTCATTGGAGTGACCGGTAAGCTGAGGCAGGGACCCATGCGCCAGTTTCTGGCAGTATGTGTGTCTCATAATAGGGCGGGTGTCTGCGGCGTACAATTTAAAATATTTTAAGAACAGTCACGTGCAAAAGCACAAATATTAATCCACAGGCACAAAGATGCACACGCAAGGATGAATACAAGCACCGGTGCAGGGAATCACACGAGCCTTGGTGAGCATTCTCGGGCACACGAAGGAATATATACAGATATAAAGAAACACACGCAAAAATCAATATAAACATAGACGCACGTGCGGACAAAAAGATAAACACACAGCTACAGGAACACACACGAACTCGTGCACGGATATACACACTCACAAACACACGGGTTATGTGCACATAAACTCGCACTTTGGGTGTTATTCAAATGCTTAATTAGAAACTTACATATGCAAAAACACGCATACAAATATTTAAATGGTACATCACAATTAGACCTCGAAATAAATGCGCATCTTAATGCACACACACAAAGTAACACGCGCATGGTTGAACACACCATGTACACAATCACAGCCGGGCTAAGGAAGTAAAACGCAGACTCCAAGGGTGAATATTTGACACAGCGTGGCATTTATGTAAATGTTCGCGATGCACCTTGGGATACTTTACACATGAGCCGTTCACTGCACACCCTCGTCGCCCTCTCCCCGGAAAAATAGCGGGTTCAGGTTTAGATAGCATGGTGAAAGTCCTGTGTCCCCCCCAGACTGCGCAGGGAGTTAGCTTCATCTGGGGTACGGTGGGTGGGGTTGAGGGTTAACCCTGGTACGGTACGGACCACCTGGGGAGAATCTGCACCATTTCCACCCCTCACCCATGTGGGAGGTGGGTCTATTTAAGTCATTGTCCAGGAATTAAAATAGTCATTGCCTTCCCACCCATGAGTTGGTGTCAGCCCAGCACACGTGACACAGTAGATCCAAGTCTAAGTTTAGGGATGTGCGGGTGGGTGAGTAACCCCTTTTTACCCACACCTATGTGCCACGCACCTACTCCCTGCTGGATGTCAGTGTCTGTACCTTGTGAATCGTGCTATTAATTTTGGTGACTTATGCTGTTTTATAGCACTCTGAAGCAGGTGTTGGGTCACATGGGGCGCTATATACATTCTGGAATTAATGAAATTGTCCACCGCCCTGGCCCTCTGTGACTCTTTCAAAAAGACCGCAGGTCTTTCGTCAAAGCCCACCTCGGCACCTGCTCACCCTGTTTTCTTTTCATCCTTCGCAGGGCCCTCCGCCTCTTTACTCTCTCAAAGTGTAATAAACATGGCGGGGGATGACTCATTGCATTTCAAATGGGCAGAGCTGCGGTGTCGTCCCTCGAACCACACCTGAAAGCTCCATTCCCCCATGGCCCTAATGCCTTTCATCCTGTAACCGTGTGCGGGTGTCTACGTCAGGCATGTGGCTGGCGGACCCCACCAAATTCCCCCCACCCTGCTCCCCATGAGGACAGTGTCCCAAGATGGCTGAACATTTATCAGCTCTTCGCCGCCACTGGGGAGACCCGTGTGAAGTCAGTGAGCAGGCAGCAGCTAATATCACGTGTAGACCCGGCCCTGACAAATAAGTGCCGGTGCTAAGCACCGGAAAGCACCGGCACAAATTAAGCACTGGTGCCAAGACTCTGTCTGCCTGTTTGCTGCTAAATCATCCCACCATTCAAAGAGATATGGAGTAATTGGGCTGCTCTTTGTGATGGAGATTAAAATTTGAAGAAAGTCCAACTCAGGTCACAGGTTCACATAAAGAAGGGATGTATTTAAACTTTCCATTTGTGATTTGTGGATATTAGTTTCTGACTCTTTCTTGCTGTCTTCAAAGTGCTCAACTTAGCCTTCCATAATGTCCAAATTTGTTATATCGCCATACAGTGGCAGAGCCACATATGGATATCAGTAAAATGCTTAATTTCATGTTCTATATGAAATTATAGGTAAATGTAACAGATTGACCTCTTTCCCCAAACTATAAACTGAGACTCATACACTTTAAGTTTCTTCATAGACTATAATGCACTCCTGTACAGTTATTCAAGATGGGGTTGGTTTCTGATCCACACTGCCTTTGCTGTGGCTCTCCTCAAGCTACATATATAAATCTGGGATAGCTGTATCCAAAGGTGACATCATTTTGGGAGGAAGTATATATGGACACACACGCTATTACTGGACACATGCCACCTTTCTCCTCCCTGGTGAGGCTCCTTGGGTACGTCTCAGACACACTGTCTCTCATCATCGACTCACTGCCATGCTCTTATTACTGGCACTACGCTGGATGCCTATACTTAGGGGAGGAGACCAGGGCCTACATACAGGGAATGGCTACATGACATTACATATTGTCAAGAGCAACTAACAAACTATGTGGAATTGATGCCCCTGAGCTCCTGACTAAAGGACATTTTGGAACTCTTTCTATCTTTTCTTCGCCAACATGACTCCCCTTTGTTGACTGTTGATGATTCAGATCCGGGGTCACATACTGCACGAGGTGAAGATTGACCAGCCTCCTTAGTGTATCAGTGGCTATAGTGTAAAGACAATTCAACTCGGCTATATGTTGATTTGTTTGCTCTGACTCAGTGTTATAAATACTCTGTGTGTTGTCAAATGAAATTGTGTAACTTAAATGCTAAATGGACAATTGTGTTGGTTCTCCTTTGAAGCTGTATGTTCTTTATTGATAAATGCCAATAAATAAAAACATTTAAAAATTATAACAGATTGGCATTTTCTCGCAACATTTAGGCTGTATAAACAATATATTTGCAGCACTCAAAGATTTATACAAGAAAATGGTAAAAGAAGAAGGTAGCGACAAGTTATCCGGCCACCAGGTAAATAGTGACCTTTTTTTGCTGTTTACTTGGCTGCTGGCTAAATAGTAGAAATTATTTACTTTGTGGCCGGTGGCCTTGCAAATAGCAGAAAAGTATTACTATTTACTATCTGCTGGCAAAATAGTAGAGATTATGCACTGTTTGACTGACGGCCATGCAAGTAGCAAGCTGTGGCTAAGTAGAACACATTATGTACTGTTTTGCCGGTGGTCAAGCAAATAGTGAATACATTTCACAATTCACACGGCCACTGGCTAATTAGCAAATATTATGCACTATTAGTGCAGTAGCTGTGGAAATTGCCAAGAAACTTCAATCTTGACCTGGCTGTTGTCAAAACAGCAGATATTATGTACATTTTGGCCAGCAGCCATGCAAATAGCAAAAAACTTAATTTACCAGGCCACTGGCTAAATAGCAAAAATTAATTACTATTTAACCGTTGGCCATGCAAATAGCAAAAACATTTCACTATTTACCTGGCTGCTGGCTAAGTAGCAGACATTATGTACTATTTGAATGTCGAATGTCAGACTTTGCAAATGGCAAAGAAACTTTATTTATCCGGCCACTGAATTATTAGCAGAAATGATGTACTGTTTGGACAGCAGCTGTTCAAATATCAAATAAACTTCATTAGTCACCTAACAGCTGACTTAGTAATAGACCCCAGTCTGCACAATTTGGCAAGTAGCCGTGTAAATTGCAGAGAAGCCTCAACATTTCCCCAGCTGCTGTTTAAACAGCCGAAAGTATGTATTATTATGCCAAACGCCGATGTCAACAAGTACTTAGTACCAGGTAGAACACAATTGACACCCATCTCCTTATGCAAGTTAGTGCTAAACCTGGCTTAAATGCAATTTGCACCCAAATAGCACAATTAAGAGGTCTAAAGTTCCCAATAGTCATCAAACAGAATGTTTCCAAATTAATTTTGATTACATGAATGCCACTCCATTATTCCAAGGGCCAAGAGTCAGAGACTTAGGAGGCCAATTATGGAGCTGTCAAGTACTGCACAAATGTTCGTACTCCTTTACGCTTACCTGAAGAGGTGGCTAATGACAGCGTCATCAAGTCTGGCAATGGATCTAATCAGATCCATTGCCAGACTTGGTGACGCTGTTCACACTTCTATAGCTGTATACACGCTCTTACTCACAAAGTCACAACAATGCACGATGGCGAGATATAGGGTTACCAAAAAGTTCAATGTTATCAGAACACCTCTTTTTCTTCATGAAATTTACATGCAACAAATATGGGGATTCTGGAATTAGTGATTCTTGTTCAGTTCAATTAAGCAAATCAGACTAAAACATCTGAAAACAATCTCCTGTTAAATGCAAAGGCCATATTGGGAATAGTTGTATTCCAGGAAAATGGTGCCTTCTGGGGAGATCTTTTTTTTTTCTTTCTTTTTTGCAGGTTTATATAGGGCCAACTCAGTCCAAAGGTATCAGAGAGCTTTACATGAGTACCAGTTGCATTACAGATGGACACATTCATTATTAGGCACAGGGAGATTAAGTGATTTGCCCAGAATCACAGGATGTTTGAGCCTCCAGCCAGAGTCGAACCTGGTTCCCCAGCTATAATCAATGGCTTAATGCCCCTTATGTATGTCAACAGCACAGTATAATTAAGAGGCTTCCACCCAATCGTATAACAGAAGGAAAATAACTATCTATCTTAAAAAATGGAATCTATGTACCGAACCAAATGTCTGGTAAATCGCTTTTTGTCAGATGCCTTCACAGCTATCTTTGCCAAGTAAATAGTTGTAGTTTTTTAACAAATAGTATTGCTCTGATTTCATTCCCTTGCTAGCAGTGCCACTGGATTCAAGTTAGCCTGGCTGATGTGGGGAGATACCCCGAAACCGGTCCCAGGATGCTTGTTTCTGGTTCAGGAAGTACCTGTCTTGGCCGTTCGGGCTGGACTGTTCCCATGGGGAGCAGGGTCAAGACTGATTTGCATATGGCTGGGTCCAAACTGGGGGGACATGGCGAGCAAAATAACGATGGATTGAACCCAGATCTGTGACTGGGGGTGAGTGTTGATGAAAAGTTTCAACACTCCGTCCATCATTTTATTTTATTTTGTGATGTTACTGATTTCATTCAGCCAGTATTTAGACTGCAGAGTCAACAAGTATAGCAGCATAGGCGCTGCCATTGAGCTTCATCACTGTAGGAGAGTAGGATCTGCTTCACATGGGTACCCCCACTTTTTGCTGATGCTTCACTGTTTTTCGACTTTAGTCTGGCTGGGGCCCTGCTAATCAGAACCCCAGCCTAGCTGCTTCCTCTCTAAAATGGTTTCCATGTACCTTAGGTACATCTTTGATTGGAATCTGGAGTGCCCTTATAAGTCCCTAGTATATGGTATACTATGTACCCAGGGCATAGGTACCCCAGAGGCCTGCCAGGGGCTGAAGCATGTATTATGCCACCCCTGGAAGGCCAGCCAAAATGACACCACAGGTCTGCTACTGCAGCCTGGGTAAGGTGGTGCATGCACCCCTTACTGTGATATAGGCTACCTGTATCACTACCATTGCACACACATATAAACCTATAAGTCACTCCTATGGCAGGCCTTTACAATCCTGAAGGCAGAGTGCTTGGTTTTTATGTGAGAGGGTGCCCCTGCATGAGCAGAGCCCCTCTGCAGCGTTCGGAGTCCCTCCTCTGATGCTGTTTGTGGTACAGCCTGACCATATACTCTTAAGTGCATTATATCCTCGCAGTAGAATGCTAACTTTGGACTGGCTGCACCAAAACATGTCGTATTTGGTGTCAAACATCTTGGAATACTACACCCCCCCCGCCAGTCCTGGCGGCGGGGGTAGCATTCCACCCTTCTAGAGGGAGAGACATGTACCCACCGGCCTACCCGGTAACTTCTTTACAGAGCCCTGGCATCACAAAATGGATGCCGCTGCCACAGACACGAGTCTGGCCTCCTGCTGCTGACTGAAACTCTGGCAGGGGAGGCCTGGACAATAGGTTTCCTGTCGAAGGGAGGTGTAACCACCTCCCCAGACAGGATAGTGTGTATTGGGGCTGGGCGGGAGCACTCTCTGGTGCTTTGAAGTCCTGCACTGGGGGCACATTTGGTGTCCCTGTGCATATGCCAGTTCAAACCGGTTGCAGGGGCTACCTGCCCCTGCTCTGGCGCGAAACTGGACAAAGGGAATGGGTGTAACCACCCCTCTTTCCTCACCCCCCCATAGGTGGGTCCCCAGAGTATGTCCAACCCCCTAACTTAGTATAAGTATGGGACCCCAGTCCTTAGGACTTTAGATATCCCTGGACGAAACTCTGAAACTGAATCCTGGACCTTCGACGCTCTACTTCAAGATTAGAGGACTGAAGAATCTCCCTTGGGGTCAAGGAGTGACTCCCCTGCTTGGCAGGCACCTAAGAAGCAATTGTCTGGTCTGCATCGCTGAAGCTCCCGCCGGACGCCGAAGACTTTGCAACACCAGAGGTGGATTTCCAGACTTCGCCAAGGCTGTCCTGAGTACCCAGCGAAGCTGAGGCCCGTAGCTGTCGTGGGTAATGTGGAACCGTGACCCCTGGACACCAAGAACTTTTGCAAGTGCATCCTCTTCCTGATCTCCCACGAAGTTGTGCTTTGGGCTCCGAGTAGACCCCGCCTCCAGCACCAACTGCACCGAAGATCACTGGCCTCCACTCCACGAGTGTCCTGTGAGCTAGCTCCAAGTGCGTCCACTTGAGGCTCCTTTGCGGTCACTAGTCCGTTGGCTAGTGGGCCCTCCCGAAGGCAACTCTTCTTCTGCTTGGGCTTTCCTGGTTGCTCCAGACGTGCCCTGACTTACCCTCACTGGGTGAGTCCCTCAGACCTTGCTGGTCTGCATCAACGTCCTTTCTTTGTTTCCACATGACTTGACGTTGCCAAGGCTTGTTGGGTCCAATCCAGTCGCTGACACCTCAGCAATCGACAAACATCGTGGGACAGCTCAAATCCAGCTCCTGGTCATCGTCGACACCTCCTGGACCTCGTGGCTGAAGAGTCAAGATGACCGTCAACCTACCTGAAGCACCCGACATCGGTGGGCATCTGCTCATCGCCTTCCTGGTCACTGGCTAGTGACCCAGACTCTGTCCCCTCTGCTTTCAGGTTCTTCAGATCTTCGATCCACCCTTGGATCCACTCGGACACTTTCGACTTGGTCGCCAGCAGCCTGCTGCAGCAGGTCGCCATTGAAAACGATGACGAAACCCGCCGCCAAAAGACACCTATGCACCCGGCTTTCCTGGGTGAGGTAACTCGAGTACTCCGGTGCTCCCGTGGGTATTGACTCTAGAACGACCTAGTTCTAAAGGGATTTGCTCCAAGTCCTCTTCTAAGTGTCCTTTCCTTTTAAAAATCCAACCGCGACTTTCCCCATAGAAGTTAACGGTGGCTCGCGGCTGTGTTCTCACACTGCATGCGTCCCCCGTGGGTCCCCTGTGTCACTACCTTGGGTGGTTCCTTGGGGTCCAAGCACTTCTACAGGCTCTAGGCCTTGTGTTTAGCTCAGTCGTGGTTCTTATACCACTTTTTTGGTATATGGTTTGGTACGCCCCTAGGGCTCAAACGTGTATTTGTGCTATTACTGTTGATAACTGACTTGTAACTTATGTACTTCGAACTCTATCCTCATAAAGAGACTAGAGGGGTGTGTTTAAGACTAAATACATATATTTTATATATATACCTGGTGTGGTCCTCTTTCATTTGGTCACTCAAGAGATTATAGACTGGTAAAACAAGCTGCTTTACATTCCTTCAAGACTTAGCCTGAAGGCTGCTCTCCATAGCTACCACTAGGATAGCTTTCAATAAAGGTTGTATTTAACCTATCTCCAATAAGGGGTTGTTTGGACTGGTGCAAGGTGCCCACTATAATTAGTGGACAGCATATACCAGGCCAACTTCTCACATTGGTGTGCAGCGTGTGGGATTCCAGCTTGCTATTGTTTTACCAGATAATCTCAATTGAATTGAACAACCGAAAACCACTAAGGGTACCTTAGGTACATATAAAAACAAGCTTAGTATACAGTAAGTTCTACTGAACTTAGAGTTGTGTGTTAAGGGCTAGCACACCCTTTCTACAACTCAAGAGAGTTTAGTAGGCCACACTAGGGTAGGTAGTGCATACACCACACCTCACTAGTAATGTCTTCACTACCAGGAACCAGTGGGCTCCTGCCATCCAAATATGACAACCTCCCATTCTTGGAATTGAGAGAGTTGTGCAAGATTAGGAAGTTGAAGACAGGCAAAAGTGTCAACACCCAACGTCTCATGGAGATGCTCCTGCTAGATGATCTCAGAAGACCTATAGGGTCTGCAGGGGTAGGCAGAGAGGGTGGGGCAGAAGATGAGGGAGGGGCCAGGGATGAAAATACCCAGGACCCAACCTCTGAAACTGGCCAGGAGGATGACAATGATCCTGACCTGGAGAATGCAGCTACTCCTGAGGATGAGGAGGAGGATCAGGATGACCTCCCCTTTGTCCCCCCAGGAAGAGTTGTGAGTGTGCCTAGAAGGTCTAGATCTCCTTCTCAGGAGTCTAACCAATCTGACACCTCAGTAGGGACCTCTGTTTCCTCTCATAGGAGGGAATCCCCCAATGAGAGGAAAGAGAGACTGCTCAAGTATGGAGAAGCTCAGTTGAGACTCAGAAGAGAGCAGTTGGCTATAGACAGGGAGTCCCTAGAGCTTCAAAGGCAAAGAAAAAAGTTGGGACTAGAGTCCCATGGTGGCAGCAACTTCCCTAGTGGTAGGGAAAGGTCTTATGACCATAGAAACCTGAGCAAGATTGTCCCTCCCTACCAGAGTGGGGATGACATCCACAAATGGATTTCTGCACTGGAGAGGGCCTGTAAAGTACAGAGGGTCCCTCAGGAGCAGTGGGCAGCAATCTTGTGGCTCTCCTTTGCAGACAAAGGTAGAGATAAGCTCCTCTCTGTTAGAGAAGAGGATGCTGATAAGTATCCAGTCTTAAAAAGTGCATTGATTGATGGGTTTGGCCTAACAACTGAACAATACAGGTTAAAGTTCAGAGATACCCAAAAGGCACAGAATCAAGACTGGGTGGACTTTGTTGATTGTTCTGCTAAGGCTCTGGAAGGTTGGTTAGTGGGCAGTAAGGTATGTGACTTCAAAGGTTTGTACAATCTTATCATGAGGGAGCAGATTCTTAATAACTGTCAAAATCAGCTGTTGCATCAGTACCTGGTGGAATCTGATCTGACCTCTCCCCAAGAATTGGGAAAGAAGGCAGACAAATGGGTCAGAACCAGGGTGAGGCAGAAGGTACAGAACCAAGGTGGTGACCCAAAGAAGCAAGATTCTAAGAACTCTGACAAGGGTGGGGAGAAGGGTAAAGACCAGAAGTCTTCACAAGGCCCCCAAAAATCTTCTTCAGGTGGGGATTCACAGTCTAACAAAGGGAAAGGCCAAAAGAAACCATGGTGCAAAGTCTGTAAGCAAAAGACACACTGGACCAGTGATTGCACCAAGTCCAAAGACTCTATTCCAGCCCCCACCAATGCCCCTAAGGCACCTGTTCCCCCTAGTGCAGTTACAATTGGTGGTGGGAGTACACAAGCCAAGGGTTTAGTAGGGTTGACCCTGGGTAAGGAGATGAGCTCTGGCCTAGTCAGAGAACTCACTCAGGCTGTCCTAGTCTGTGATGGAGGCATGGATGTGAACTCCTCTGTGAGTCCCAGTAAACTGGGCAAGTACAGGCAACAGCCATTAATAAATGGAAAAGAGGCATTGGCATTTAGTGACACAGGAGCAAGTGTCACCATGGTGACACAAGATCTTGTGGATCCTGGGCAGATTATACTTGGTGAAATGTACCAAGTGACCAATGCTAGCAATGTCAGAACAGACCATACTCTGGCAGTTGTTAACTTCTCCTGGGGAGGGGTAACTGGCCTTAAGAAGGTTGTGGTAAGTGCAGACCTACCAGTTGAATGCTTGCTTGGCAATGATCTAGAAACTTCAGCTTGGGTAGAAGTGGAGCTCAGGACCCATGCAGAAATGCTGGGAATCCCTGCAGATGTGTTTGCTGTGACCAGGTCACAGAGCAAAATGCCTAACACTGAACAGGCCTTGGATCCTGGAACAATGGACCAAGTGCCATTCAAGAGGAGGAGGAGTAGGGTAAAGGCAGTGCCTTCCGCCTTGGCTCAGAAGGAAGATCAGTCTCTTCAGGGAGATGATCTCAGTCCTGAAGAAGGAACTGTCCCAGAGGAGCTTGAGCCTGATCAGGTTGAGTTCTTAGGGACAGGGGGCCCTTCCAGGGCAGATCTGAGCCAGGAGCAGCAGAGCTGCCCCTCTCTTGAACCCCTCAGACAGCAAGCTGTTGCTGAGGCTGCTGGGAATGCTAGTGGTCCCCATAAAGTGTATTGGGATGATGGACTCTTGTACTCAGAGTGTAGAGACCCCAAGCCTGGTGCCACCAGAAGGTTGGTTATACCTCTGAAGTTCAGGGGCTTCCTATTGACCCTAGCGCATGACATTCCTTTAGCAGGTCACCTGGGCCAGAACAAGACTTGGGACAGAATTGTCCCTCACTTTCACTGGCCCCACATGTCTGAAGACGCCAAGGAGTTTTGTCGCTCCTGTGTAACCTGCCAGGCCAGTGGCAAGGCAGGTGGCACTACAAAGGCCCCCCTAATACCACTACCTGTGGTGGGGGTTCCCTTTGAAAGGGTGGGGATTGACATTGTTGGTCCCATGGATCCCCAAACAGCATCTGGGCACAGGGTTATCCTGGTGGTGGTGGACCATGCCACCAGGTACCCAGAGGCTATTCCCCTTAGGACCACTACAGCACCTGTGGTGGCAAGAGCCCTCCTGGGAATTTTCTCAAGAGTGGGCTTCCCTAAGGAGGTTGTATCAGACAGGGATGCAAACTTTATGTCTGGATACTTAAAGGCAATGTGGAAGGAGTGTGGAGTGACTTACAAGTTCACCACACCCTATCACCCACAATGCAATGGTTTAGTTGAGAGATTCAACAAAACCTTGAAGGGCATGATTAAAGGGCTCCCAGAGAAGCTTCGGCGAAGATGGGACATACTCTTGCCCTGCCATTTATTTGCATACAGGGAGGTGCCTCAAAAGGGGGTTGGCTACAGCCCTTTTGAACTTTTGTTTGGTCACCCTGTCAGGGGTCCATTGTGCCTGGTGAAGGAAGGATGGGAGTTACCTCTCAAGCCCCCAAAGCAGGATATAGTGGACTATGTACTTGGTCTCCGCTCCAGGATGGCTGAATACATGAAAAAGGCAACTAAAAACCTTGAGGCTAGCCAGGAACTCCAAAAAGCCTGGCATGACCAAAAGGCTGTACTGACTGTTTACCAGCCAGGACAGAAGGTATGGGTGTTGGAGCCAGTGGCCCCAGCAGCTCTCCAAGACAAATGGAGTAGACCCCATACCATTGTTGAACAAAAGGGTGAGGTTACCTATTTAGTAGACCTAGGAACACCCAGGAGTCCCCACAGGGTTCTCCATGTCAACAGATTGAAACCATATGTGGACAGGGCAGACATGGGCTTGCTCATGGCTACTGATGAGGGACAGGAGGAAGAGAGTGACCCACTCCCTGACCTGCTCTCACAGAACCCTGATGATGGGTCAGTGGATGGTGTAGCCTTGGCAGGCAGCCTCACTGCCCAGCAGCAAACTGATTGCAGACAGGTGCTCAATCAGTTCAGGCATATGTTCTCTCTGACACCAAGTCAGACCACCTGGTGCACTCATGAAGTGGACACTGGGGACAGTCTGCCTATTAAAAATAAGATTTATAGGCAACCTGACCATGTCAGGGACTGTATCAGGACAGAAGTCCAGAAGATGTTGGATTTGGGAGTTATTGAACCCTTAGATAGCCCTTGGGCTAGTCCAGTGGTCCTTGTGCCAAAACCTCACACCAGTGGTGGGAAAAGAGAGATGAGGTTTTGTGTGGACTACAGGGGTCTCAATGCAGTCACTAGGACTGATGCCCATCCAATACCCAGGGCAGATGAGCTAATAGACACTTTGGCCTCAGCCAAGTATCTAAGCACATTTGACCTAACAGCTGGCTACTGGCAGATCAGGCTAGCTGATGATGCAAAGCCAAAAACAGCATTCTCAACCCCTAGTGGGCATTATCAATTTGTGGTAATGCCCTTTGGTTTGAAGAATGCACCTGCCACTTTTCAGAGGTTGGTGAATACAGTCCTTACAGGTCTGGAAGCCTATAGTGCAGCATATCTAGATGATATTGCTGTCTTTAGCTCCACCTGGGAGGATCACCTGGTCCACCTCAGAAATGTTTTGGAGGCCCTGCAAAAGGCAGGCCTCACTATCAAGGCCACCAAGTGCCAGATAGGGCAGAGTCAGGTTGTGTACCTGGGCCACCTTGTAGGTGGAGGCCAGGTTCAACCACTGCAGAGCAAAATCCAGACCATCATGGACTGGGTTGCTCCAACTACCCAGACTCAGGTGAGAGCCTTCTTAGGCCTGACTGGGTACTATAGGAGATTTGTCAAGGGGTATGGATCAATAGTGACACCCCTGAATGACTTAACTTCCAAGAAAATGCCCAAAAAGGTTCAGTGGACAGCTAACTGTCAAAAGGCATTTGATGACCTGAAGCAGGCCATGTGCACTGCTCCCATTCTACAGAGTCCTGATTCCTCCAAGAAGTTCATTGTCCAAACAGATGCATCTGAATTGGGGGTAGGGGCTGTACTGTCACAATTGAATGAAGAAGGTCAGGATCAGCCAGTAGCTTTCATTAGCAGAAGGCTGGCCCCTAGAGAGAAACGTTGGTCAGCCATTGAGAGGGAGGCCTTTGCTGTGGTCTGGGCTCTGAAGAAGTTGAGGCCATACTTGTTTGGTACTCACTTCCTTGTTCAAACAGACCATAAGCCCCTCTTATGGCTAAAACAAATGAAGGGTGAAAACCCCAAACTGCTTAGGTGGTCCATTTCCCTACAGGGGATGGACTTTACAGTGGAACATAGACCTGCGTGTAACCATGCCAATGCAGATGGACTCTCTAGGTACTTCCACTTAGAACATGAAGACTCAACTGGACAAGGTTAGTTTAATATCCCTGCGTTTGGGGGGGGTTGTGTAGGAGAGTAGGATCTGCTTCACATAGGTACCCCCATTTTTTGCTGATGCTTCACTGTTTTTCGACTTTAGTCTGGCTGGGGCCCTGCTAATCAGAACCCCAGCCTAGCTGCTTCCTCTCTAAAATGGTTTCCATGTACCTTAGGTACATCTTTGATTGGAATCTGGAGTGCCCTTATAAGTCCATAGTATATGGTATACTATGTACCCAGGGCATAGGTACCCCAGAGGCCTGCCAGGGGCTGAAGCATGTATTATGCCACCCCTGGAAGGCCAACCAAAATGACACCACAGGTCTGCTACTGCAGCCTGGGTAAGGTGGTGCATGCACCCCTTACTGTGATATAGGCTACCTGTATCACTACCATTGCACACACATATAAACCTATAAGTCACTCCTATGGCAGGCCTTTACAATCCTGAAGGCAGAGTGCTTGATTTTTATGTGAGAGGGTGCCCCTGCATGAGCAGAGCCCCTCTGCAGCGTTCGGAGTCCCTCCTCTGATGCTGTTTGTGGTACAGCCTGACCATATACTCTTAAGTGCATTATATCCTCGCGGTAGAATGCTAACTTTGGACTGGCTGCACCAAAACATGTCGTGTTTGGTGTCAAACATCTTGGAATACTACCCCCCCACCAGTCCTGGCAGCGGGGGTAGCATTCCACCCTTCTAGAGGGAGAGACATGTACCCACCGGCCTACCCGGTAACTTCTTTACAGATCCCTGGCATCACAAAATGGATGCCGCTGCCACAGACACGGGTCTGGCCTCCTGCTGCTGACTGAAACTCCGGCAGGGGAGGCCCGGACAATAGGTTTCCTGTCGAAGGGAGGTGTAACCACCTCCCCAGACAGGATAGTGTGTATTGGGGCTGGGCGGGAGCACTCTCTGGTGCTTTGAAGTCCTGCACTGGGGCACATTTGGTGTCCTTGTGCATATGCCAGTTCAAACCGGTTGCAGGGGCTACCTGCCCCTGCTCTGGCGCGAAACTGGACAAAGGGAATGGGTGTAACCACCCCTGTTCCCTCACCCTCCCATAGGTGGGTCCCCAGAGTATGTCCAACCCCCTAACTTAGTATAAGTATGGGACCCCAGTCCTTAGGACTTTAGATATCCCTGGACGAAACTCTGAAACTGAATCCTGGACCTTCGACGCTCTACTTCAAGATTAGAGGAATGAAGAATCTCCCTTGGGGTCAAGGAGTGACTCCCCTGCTTGGCAGGCACCTAAGAAGCAATTGTCCGGTCTGCATCGCTGAAGCTCCCACCGGACGCCGAAGACTTTGCAACAGCAGAGGTAGATTTCCAGACTTTCCCAAGGCTGCCCTGAGTCCCCAGCGAAGCTGAGGCCTGTAGCTGTCGTGGGTAACGTGGAACCGTGACCCCTGGACACCAAGAACTTTTGCAAGTGCATCCTCTTCCTGGTCTCCCATGAAGTTGTGCTTTGGGCTCCGAGTAGACCCCGCCTCCAGCACCAACTGCACCGAAGATCACTGGCCTCCACTCCACGAGTGTCCTGTGAGCCAGCTCCAAGTGCGTCCACTCGAGGCTCCTTTGCGGTTGCTAGTCCGTTGGCTAGTGGGCCCTCCCGAAGGCAACTCTTCTTCTGCTTTAGCTTTCCTGGTTGCTCCAGACGTGCGCTGACTTACCCTTGCTGGGTGAGTCCCTCAGACCTTGCTGGTCTGCATCAACGTCCTTTCTTTGTTTCCACATGACTTGCCATTGCCAAGGCTTGTTGGGTCAAATCCGGTCGCCGACACCTCAGCAATCGACAGACGTCATGGAGCAGTTTGAATCCAGCTCCTGGTTGTCGTCGACGCCTCCTGGACCTCGTGGCTGAAGAGTCAAGACGACCGTCAACCTACCTGAAGCACCCGACATCGGTGGGCATCTGCTCATCGCCTTCCTGGTCACTGGCTAGTGACCCAGACTCTGTCCCCTCTGCTTTCAGGTTCTTCAGATCTTCGATCCACCCTTGGATCCACCCGGACACTTTCGACTTGGTCGCCAGCAGCCTGCTGCAGCAAATCGCCATTGAAAACAACGACGAAACCCGACGCCAAAAGACACCTATGCACCCGGCTTCCCTGGGTGAGGTAACTCGAGTACTCCGGTGCTCCCGTGGGTATTGACTCTAGAACGACCTAGTTCTAAAGGGATTTGCTCCAAGTCCTCTTCTAAGTGTCCTTTCCTTTTAAAAATCCAACCGCGACTTTCCCCATAGAAGTTAACGGTGGCTCGCGGCTGTGTTCTCACACTGCACGCGTCCCCTGTGGGTCCCCTTTGTCACTACCTTGGGTGGTTCCTTGGGGTCCAAGCACTTCTACAGGCTCTAGGCCTTGTGTCTAGCTCAGTCGTGGTTCTTATACCACTTTTTTGGTATATGGTTTGGTACGCCTCTAGGGCTCAAATGTGTATTTGTGCTATTACTGTTGATAACTGACTTGTAACTTATGTACTTCGAACTATAACCTCATAAAGAGACTAGAGGGGTGTGTTTAAGACTAAATACATATATTTTATATATATACCTGGTGTGGTCCTCTTTTATTTGGTCACTCAAGAGATTATAGACTGGTAAAACAAGCTGCTTTACATTCCTTCAAGACTTAGCCTGAAGGCTGCTCTCCATAGCTACCACTAGGATAGCTTTCAATAAAGGTTGTCTTTAACCTATCTCCAATAAGGGGTTGTTTGGACTGGTGCAAGGTGCCCACTATAATTAGTGGACAGCATATACCAGGCCAACTTCTCACAATCACCTCATATAATTTCTGCATACAAATAAGGTGCAAGCAGTCTTTCAACAGGTCACTTTGTGTGTCCCATAAACTGACAATGAAACTACTCTTCCATCTCTATGCCGGTGTTTTGGTACTTGTGGTATTAACAAAGCATGTATTTGGAAACTTATAGAAGCATTTGAAATGTTCTCAGTATAATCATCATAGGAATTTGCAGTTGAGGGAGTAAAGTAGTCTGATTGTTTTAATTCATTGCACTCCCAAGATCAGAAATGTTTAACTAAATTAGTGGGCTTAAAGTTCTCTGCATGGCGTTGAAATGCTATATAATTCTACCCTGTTAGCTATTCTGGTTATCCGTGTGTTCTCTACCTGGTGTGCTAAACAGTCTGTGTCCTCTGCGAGTGCTCCATAGTCTTCATTTTAGTTTGGCGGGGCTCTAATGACTGGGGGACACCCAAATTGTACCCATTCTCTTTGTTGTCTTTTTTGGTGTTTTATATAGCGCAAACTTGACCCGAAGGTATCAGGTATCAGAGCACTTTACATGAGCACCATTTGCTTTACAGATGGACACATTCATTTTGTTAGGCACAGGAAGATTAAGTGATTTGCCCAGAATCACAGGATGTTGAGCGTCGTTGACGAGACTCAAATCCAGTTCCTCAGCTTTGAGTTCGACCGCTCTAGCCATTAGGCCACATCCTCTCCCATTCAGAGTGAGACTACCTTTTGGCCAATCAGCCCAGGCTGTACAATGATAGGTCCTAGTAGCAGCAGATTAATATTGCATGGGCAGAATACTTTTAAGGCAGAATACTTTTAACTTGTGTCACTGTGAAGAGATTAGCCACTGGTTGCCCAGATCCCTAACTGGTGGTCTCTTGCCTTTGTCATGAATGGAAGCTTAGTATGTGTGGTTTACTGAGGCTGCTTGAATGTTTGGGTACATTTGGGCCCGGGTGCATGCTGCACATATTGGTGACCCTCCTGCAGTAGGCTGTCTTAATGCATGGATAACATGCTGGTTTGTACATACTGGTTCCTGAGTCCATTCCCTGAAACCATTTTTAGTTGGTGTATGGGGAAAAGGCGCCAACATAGTCCCTTTATCATATTTGGTTTCCTCCTGCTGTATTGAAACCAACCTAGGCCTGTTTCCTTTATTGGTTTTGGTCTCCGAGGTAACAAGAATAGATGGAGAGGGCTGTCAGGCCTTGAATGAACAAAAACCTTTTGACCAGTCCAAACTGATCTAACCTGTGATTCTTGCCTTGAGAATCTGGCAAAATGTAGACACCAAAAGAAAAAAAGCAGTTCTCCAGGACTGTACAACTTTGCATTGCAAGATTTGTATAGTGCTTCTTTCTCATAAGGCAGCAAAGCACTTCTGGGTTGTCAGCTAGAAAGCCACCCTGTTTGATGTGCAGGGTTGATGTTCTGTGGCCTATGTGGAAAACATTGGGTATAATGTGTGATGGTCAGAAGTATGGTCCTAGTGCGTGGTCTGCAGTCGGACGTCTGATGATGATCACTAGTGCCCCTCTCCCCCTTGTGACCTCCAGTGGGCTCCAGCAGCTGTGGATTGGTGCAGGTGATGAGCCGATGCTAAAAGGTCCCTGCTGGTGCTTAGCAGGTGGCTCCTAAGATTCCAAGGAGTATTCTGGGCCTGGATATGGCTTGCAGAATGCAGAGAAGCTGGTGCGGCCGGCACGGGACTATAGAGGATCTCTGCCCCTGAAAATGAGGCCAACCTCGATTTGCTTGCGGGATTGAGGGAGGAGTGGAACATCTCATGCACCTGACCAGCAGCAGGCCCTTGTGTGGAGATCTCTAGCCCCTTTGGACAGTGATCCTAGCAGATGGTGTCAGGGGAGTTCTGTAGGTTATTGCCCACCACCAACACCTCTATTTTGTCTCCAATCAGACTACGTCAATTTTTTGCCAATAGACCTGAGAACCAAAATTTAAATAAGTACCCTTTTCATCTGCCTTCTAAATTTCATCCTCCCTCTTCTAGCATGCCACCTGAGATTCTACCTTTTAGGAAATTGCTACTACAAGATGCTTACAAATGGAACAGGAATTTGAATTCGTCCCATATAACTTATCCTTCTCAGAGAAGCAAGCCCTTGAATTCCTTAAATCCAATAAAGATGTGGATATTAAATTAGCGGACAAAGGGGGTAGCATAGTAATCATGGACTCGATTAAATACAATTCAGAAATCAAAAGACAACTTGTCAACACTGATCATTATTGCCGATTATCAACTGATCCCCTTCCAGAGATACAAAATCTGATCTCTGAAGTAACTAACCGAGCCCTAGAACAGGATATCATCTAAAAAAAGGAATACCTGTTCCTTATTAACAAAAGTCCCCGTGCCCTGGTTATTTACATCCTTCCAAAGATTAATAAGGATTCGAATAACGCCCCTGGCAGACCGGTTGTTTCTGGCTGTGGCTCTGTACTAGAGCCACTAGGCAAGTACATTGACTCCATAATCAAAGAGTTTGTGCCACTTGTGAGTACTTTTATTTGTGACAGTATGGATTTAATCTGTCAAATCTAGAACCAACATTGTGACTTTACCACAGATCTTCTAGTTGGTTTAGACATTGAATCACTATACACTAACATCCCCCAGTTGGAGGGCATGCAGATCATAAAGGACCTCCTTAATAATAGACCTCTACCCACATGCATTCCCATGGACTTCATCATGGACTTACTACAAATTGCCTTGCAACACAATTATTTCTTATACAAAGAAACTTTCTACCTCCAGAAGAAAGGGGTATCCATGGGGTCCTGCTTTGCCCCAAATTTTGCCATCTTGTATGTGGACCATTTGGAGAAGATCGTTATTCTCTGTCCACATAACCCATTCCGTGATCAGGTTGCACTTTGGCGATGCTATTTTGATGAGGTCCTACTCATTTGGAAGGGAGATGAAACTTCGTTGAAAATATTTGTAAATTGGCTTAACACCAAGCAATCCCACCTTAGATTTCATTGTGAAGCTTATAAGAAAAATATTCTCCCTTTCTTGGATTTGTCCTTAAAAACTGAAGATGATAAAATAACGTCCTTGCTCTACAGGAAACCTACGGAACGAAACACGTTGTTGTTATACACCAGCAATCACCCCAGGGGACTGAAAGATGGACTACCCTATGGACAATTTCTATGCATTTGTAGAAATTGTATGCGTAAAGAAGACTACTTCCAGGAAGCAACAATATCGAAAGAGAAGCTAATTACCCGGGGCTACCCAAGACGCTTAGTATCACGTTCCCTGAAACGGGCATGGTACTGCCCACGGGAAACACTCCTCACTCCTAAGACAAAAACCAGGAATACACGGATCTCCTTTGTATCTACATTCTGCCCAGCAGCAATAAAATCAGCAAAATTATCAAAATGTTTTGCATACCGAAACCAATTTTGCTGAACTACCGCTATTTTCTTACAAGCGGGACAACAACTTGGGGTACCATCTAACTCACGCCATTACCTGGACACCAAAAAATAAAACCAGCACATCCATCACTGCTACTTGGGGCCTTCCACCAGTGATCAGTCACTACAAATGTCATAATTGCAGAGCATGTAGCCAAACTATTAACACCAGACATTTAACACCGGTACTCGAATATACAATCTTAAACAACTGAGCAACTGTAGATGTTCAAATGTAATCTACACAATCCGCTGTCCGTGTGACCTTATTTATATAGGGCAAACAACCCAGCGAGTCAAAGATCGCATCCTATAGCACAAAAGTAGGACCAGAAGTCAGGTGGAAACTGCCCCCTTAGTAACACACTTCCAAACACACAGAAAATGATTTTATCTGGCAAGTAATAGATCAACCCCCCTTGCCAATACGCAGAGGCGATTTGTCTCAACTTCTCTTACACTGCAAATGCCACTGGATAACTCGCTGCATCGCAGTTGAAAATGATTTAAATACCATTGATGAATGGAATACTATGGTGTCTACTTAGCACGTATATTATAATATCTATAGTGAAATCTAATTGGACTATTGGTCCAATATCTTAAAATTGTCTTGACCAACTTTTTATTTATTATATACCATTGTAGAAATTTGTAAATATAAATGTTTAATATTTGTATTTTGATATCTTCAGACCAGTAGTCCCCTTTAAAATCCAGCCGATTGTACGCCATTATCGAGGCAGGCTATTGACTCTCTTAGTCTCCTTTTCAGTCATCAGTCGTGCTGATTTCTTGATTTCTATCTCCTAATAAAGCGAGGCGCGCGGCCAGCTTGCAACAAGTGTCTGCCGCAAGGAGTGCAGTGCTAGACGTGCACAGAGGCAGCCTGTGCTATGCTCCGTGCACAGCCGAGGGCAGACTGGAGGAGAGCGGCCGCAGACAAAGCCGTCTGTCTGGTCAGCAGACAGGCACTGCGCACGGGATGGGCATGCCCAAAAAAAACAGTACAACCCTGTCATTTTGGGCAAGTCACTTAATCTCCCAGTGCCTACAGCTAAATGAACGTGCGCTTGTACAATGTAAGTGTTGTTTCTTTAAAGCGCTTAGCGCTCCAATACATTCCGGTCGAGTCAAGGCTATATAGAAAACTAAGTAAAAAGTAAACATCATATGAAAACATACTCTGGAGTAAATGAGGCTGGAGGAGGAGCGTAGAAGGGGAGGCTGATGATAAGTAAGAGTGGACAGCTGCAGCAAGTCTCTTTTAGCAGTTTTATATAGCGCTAACTCGAAGCGAGGGTATCAGAGCGCTTTACATGAGCACCAGTTGCATTACAGACGGCACATTCATTTTTAGGTACGAGGAAATTAAGTGATTTGCACAGAATCACAGAGGGGCATATTCACAAGGACTTATCGCCGAGTTATCGGCACTTTAGCGCAGCAAAAGTGGCGATAGAATTACCGCCCCTTTCACAAGCTGGTGCTAACTGTCTACATCACCACATAACCCGCGATAGCTGCCGCAAAAAACATCGCCACGGCCGACACCGCCAACTAACGCTAAAGAGATGCAGAATAGGCGTGTCTGTGCAAAAACACACGAAAAGACAACACCGCGCGATTCACAACGGACAGCCAGATCTGCGATGCGAGTCAAAAACAGGCGATAAGCCGCGGTAGCAGCAGGTATTTAACACCTGCCTTCTGCTGGTGCTAAGCGGGACGACCACCTGCAGTCTGAAAGGGAGCCCAGACCAGAGCCACACCTGAAGACCAACAGACGCCATGGAGCTACTGATCATGCAGCTCGGAGACCCAAGAGGGCCACAACACCCACCGCCACCACCCCCAGGCCCGCCCCCACCCCCCGGACGCCCCCCGGACTACCACAGAGGCAGCGTAGACAAAGACAGCGGACCTACCGTAAACGCACCAGCCTCACAGACTTAACGCCAGAGGAGGTCATTGCCCACTACAGGCTCAAAAGGACAACCATCCTCCGCATCCTGACCCACATCGCCCACAGGCTGACGGTACCAACACAGCGGACAACCAACATCCCTCCACAGACAAAGCTGCTGGCTGTTCTGCACATGTTGGCCTCTGGTACCTTCCAAAAAACAACTGCCAGAGTCGGAGGAGTCTCACAGCCAGCCCTATCCAAGTTCATCACACCTGTCCTGGATGCCATCATCAGCCTGGTACCCCAGCACCTCCACTTCCCCCACACTGTGCAGGAGCAGCTGGAGACCAAGCAAGGCTTCTACGCCATTGCTGGATTCCCCCACGTGTTGGGCGCCATTGACTGCACACATGTCCTACTCGTGCCCCCTGCCGACACTGTACACAACTACCGCAACAGAAAGCACACGCATTCCATCAATGTGCAGGCAATAGTGGACCACCGGGGACTCTTCACCAATGTTGTGGCCAACTACCCAGGCAGTGTGCATGATTCATTCATCTTCCGACAGTCCATCATTAACCAGCGCTTCCAGGATGGCACCTATGGAAATGCATTGCTCGTTGGTAAGTACCAAATGAACACACCACACACCTCAACTCCACAGTCATGCAATTCACGATCCTGGGAATGGGCACGCAGCAAAACTACATGCAACATGCCACACAACATGCCCACCGACCAGACACGACAGCACGACTCCATTGGGAACCTGGGCTTGCCATGTACACAACCCAGCTACGGCATGGCACCACAGCCACACAATAGCAGAATGTGTGGAGAGGCTGGAAGCAGGCATGTGCGAGGGAGGCAAGTGACTAATGAATGAGAACCTACCCAATGACAAGTGTGGCGTGGATGTGCTGGACAGACTTGAGCGTGCAAACCACGGAAATGGCCATGTGGACATTGACTGCTGGTGCATGGAGTGTAGTGGCCAGTGGACGCTACCATGTCAGCCCAGGCTGTGGGGTAGAACGCGGAAGTGTCGCTCGTTACGTCCCCCCCTGTAGGCATGGGCGGAGTGGGTTGGCCCTGCGTACGCCAGGCCTGCGTAGGGGTGTGAATAAAAACCCCGTCGCTCTGGGCGTGGTTCTCTTCCGAAATGGCCAACGTGTCTGCCAGGGCGGCGCTACTCAGCCCACCACAAGGCCGACGCCGTGAGCGGCGGGGCCTGCGACCCTGTGCGCCTGCTGCACCCCAGGCAGCTGGTCCCCAGACCCGTCTTGCCTGCCCCAGCGCACCAAGGCCGCTCCACTCACCTGCAGACACCGGCGTGTGTCAAAGAGGGCCCACCACATTCCGGTGCAAGCTCCAAGCCCCAGGCCAGCGACCTTGGCCGCCACCTCAGACCATCGCTGGCCTCCACGACGCAGGCAGCACTCCTTTTTCATTTACATACCCCACCGGCGTCCACTTCGGCCCAGTTGGTGTCACATATTGAACTGAGCCTTGAATGGCAGTGACCAAATGTCTATGGCAGCGTCCACATCACTATACTCCCTCCGATCAGTGAAGCCAAAGTCTGCATCGTGGTCTGTGGGCCCGTGCTGACCGCTGCCCACGGACCACACTGCGGTCCAGTAGGTCCCACATCCAGCACTCAGTCATGATTCATGAATGGCAGAGTCCATACCAGTGAACGCACGGAGAGGAGTAAGAGGAAGATGCGGTTCAGGCCGGATGAAAGCTGGATCCTCGTTACGGAGGTGTCCGAACACTAGCACCAACTGACCTGGTGCCACTAACCCTGTTCAACGCAAGCCGGCGACACGTGGTGCCACTAACCCTGTTCAACGCAAGCCGGCGACACGTGTTTGTGGGCCCCTGCAGACTACTGGCTCTGGCGTGCACTGCAGGCCAGCCGGCCTTACACCAATCACATCAAGGCGGGTCTAGCCAGGGCACGGCATCGTCGCAGGCTGCACACATGCTCAACTCTGGTGCCTCAGCCCCCGTGAGCCACACGTCATTGCCACATGACATTCCAACGCCGTGTGTGTGAGTTCCAGGAGGAGCTGGCTGAACTGCGGTTGGCCCACGCACACTTCTGCCACCGGCCGACACTGCGGTCAAGTAGGTCCCACATTTGTGACTGGGTCTTGAGTTCTGAATGGCTGAGTCTACAGCAATGTACACGCCTCATCGTAGACTGCATCCCCTTGCAGCCCTGGTGACACTGACTCCGTGCGCCGTGAGTCATGGTCACTCTCTGGTTGAACTTTGGTGGCGTCTGAGTCTGTGGCATGGGGGTTGTCGTCCTCATCATCTGGCAGGTACGGACTTGGTGTTTGGCATGAGTCTGTGGCATTCATCTCCCCCATGTTGCCTGTTGCTGCTTGGTTGTGCCCTCTGCATCATGCCCTGGGGGAACACCTTCCACTGTCCCACGATACACTCAGCGACAGTCACCTTGGACATCGACGAGGACCCGCTCAGCTCTCATGGCCCTAACCCAGTGCATCGCAAGTCACCGTCCCGTGGTGGTGTGCCCGTGCCGGCCGCTGTGCATCCGGGGCCACTAACTCTGTGCACCTCAAGTCATGGTCCCTTGCTGTTTGTACTTTGAACTTCTGATTGAGTGATGACTGTTGTAGTTGTTGCCAGCACCAAACACTCCCTGGGGGCTGTCTTACACTCACCCCACGCACAGCCAGCACAGGCGTCACTGGACTAGTGTGCCTGCCAACACATCATGCCGAACCACCAATTGACTCATCTCTCTCTGCACTGTCACAGGTGATCAGGGATATGCACTCTGCACTTGGATGATGACACCCCTCCGAGACCCGAACACACATGCCCAGAGGCAGTACAATGCGTCCCACAAACGCACCAGGGGCATCGTGGAACGCACATTTGGAGTGTTGAAGTCACGTTTCAGGTGCCTGGACATCACAGGCGGAAGGCTCCTGTACAGGCCAGACATTGTGTGCAAGATGATCATTGCATGTTGTGTTTTGCACAACATCTGTGTGCGCTCCAATGCCCCATGGATCCCAGTGCCAGATGCACCGGACGATGATGAGGACGATGGGGCAGGTGGCCCACACCCTACTGCAGCTGCAGCAGGAATAGCCCGTAGGAACACCCTCATTGCCAATTTCTTCACCTGAGCACGTCACTTTGTGTCCGTCCTGTACAATAATGGGACAGTACAAATTGTCCACCGGCACTGCATGTGTAAATAAAACTGATACAGGTTACATGTTGTACTCGTCCATTGTCATGTCACGGATTCCTGCGATGCCAGATGTGCTTGGCCATTTTGTGTACGCATGCGGCACCAGTTGTGTCCTGTGTTCTGTTGTGGAAGTGTTGCAGTATGTACCACATTGTTGACAATGTTGGGGTGCTCTTATTCTTATGTGTGTATGCTGCACTGTGGCTGAGTCGCCCCTGCTGCTCCGAATTGGCTGGCACTCATCCCTTTCAGGCGGTGTGCCTTTCACTTCTTTGCGTCTACAGTGCTGAGATGTTGCTGACTTGAGTGAATTGTGCCCTTCGTCGTGTTGTGACTCGTGGTCATGGTCGGTAGGCGGATGTGTAGTTGACGTCAGGGGTTTTTTGTGCACGTGGATGTGTCCGAGTGTGTTCTGCACCTTTGCGGATCTGGCCCACACTCAGCCGCATCAGTGTCGTGGCCTGCACATTGACATGATAGTTGGACTGCAGCCATGCTACTCGTCATGTAGTGTCTCTTGCATTGTCAGTGTGGCTGACGGATACGCATCTTCGCTGGGTTTCGCACGTGTGCATGTGTTGGTTGTGTGATTGGTGAAGTGTTGGGTGGGGGCCCCTTTGGGACATGCTGGAGGTGAGACTACTTGGTGTTTGTGTGTGTGCTGCAGTGTTCCAGGGGGATCAGGGACATGATCCAGAGTCATTGTGGGTGTGCAGTGTGCTCTGCTTAATTGTGCATGTGTGCCATTGTGCCCATCTCCCCCCGTCCCCCCACTCCCTGGTAGGTACTCACCCTATTGATGTTGTGTCAGGTCATGTTGAGCGGTGTCCGGGTCCTCTGCTCCTGTCACCGTCTCCTGACTGATGACTGTGGCCACCATTTTCTCCATTTCATCCTGCTCCTGGTGTTCTGCTGGCCCCCCACCTCCAATCTGCGTTGCTGCTTTAATGTTGGCAGCGAGTTCCTTCTTGGGTTTGCCCTTCGCATCATTCCAGCGCCTCTTGTCCTCTTCCATTGTCCTCCTCGGCGCGGCAACGGCATTCACATGGTCCAAGATGGTCTGCCATCTCAGCGTCTTTTTTGCCAATGACACGTTGGAGGTGACGTACAGTTGGTGGTGGTGTTCTATCTCATCCGTGACGTGGATCCGGGTTTCCTGCACACTGTATCCTCTCCCTCTTCTCATTGCCCTTCCACGACACCTGGCTTCCTGGCTGTGCCTCCGTGGGTCTTGTGTGTTTCACGTTGTCCTCTGCACCTGGTCCGGGTGCATCCTTGGTGCTCCGCGGTTCATCTGGTTTTTAGTGTGATCTTTTTGGGTGCTTTTCTTGAGCTTTTCCCCGCATGACGCGTGGGACTTGCTGGCCTCTCGCTAGTTATCACACAGATTTTATCGCGGTTGGGCCAATCGCAACTTTTTTCGCGTTGGGGTTTGCATTTTTATCGCCATCGCGGTAGTTGTTTCGCAGACATTCGCCGCGTTATCGTGCGGTTATCGCACGGTATCGCCGTGTTGGGAATGCCACGTTAACACAGCGTTATTTTCCCGAGATGGACTGCGATGTGAGAAGTTGCGGTAAGCTATTTTGGCAATGTTTATCGCACGTTCTTGTGAATATACCCCAGGGTGTTTGAGCTTCCCACCGGACTCGAAGCTGGTTCCCCAGCTTCAAAGTCGGATGCTCTAGCCGTTAAGCCACAACACTTGTACAAAAACAGAGCTATTACCTCCAATTCAATGCATATACCATTGCAGCATAGTGCTGTATCTAGAATACTCCAAATACAATCATTTTGTTCAAGTTAAGAACTTTAGCTCAAACTCTCAATACTACAATTATATAGAAAGACGCGACATTCCATCCACGTGAGTTCTTCTCGTGGATACCAAAGTGCTGTGCCAAAGTATTTATTGAGCCATGTGACCAATTATTGCATCCAACAATTAGAAACCACCAATCCGTATCCCTGTATCAACATTTGTTAGAAATGGGGGTCTCTAGTTGGCAATGGCTGGCCACTGTCCAAGTAGGGACCCTTCTTCCTAAGTCAGAGTGAGAGGGCTACCCTCCTTGATACCCCCGCTCAACCCTGTGGTAACGTAGCACGAGCAGGTAGGCTTATCTCAGAGGCAGTGTGTGAAGCATTTATGACCATACACAGTAACACAGTGAGGAACACTACAAAGGGACACCACACAAGTAGTTATAAAAAATAGGTATCTTTATATATATGTAGACTTATCACAAGACCAATAACTGTAAAAGCCACAATACTGTCAAAAATAGGATTGCTGTTGAAGGGCTGTCAAAAATAGTTCAAAGGTTGCAAGAATAAGGTTCAAATTCAAAGCAGGGGTCTCTGCAACCCTTTCTCGTTCAGAGGTTGCAAAAATAAGGTTCAAATCCAAAGCAGTGGTCTCTGCGACCCTTTCTCTCACAAAGTACCTGAGTTCAGTAGCAAAACCAACAAAATGTCGCAAAGAAGTGGTAGCGATGATTTTCCTCACGCGAGGCCGGCGATGCGTTAAATCCTTGCCGCAAGGGAGGATGATGCGCCGATCTGCTGATGCGTGCGGAGACGATGCGACCAACTTCTGCACGCTAGGCCGCCGATGCGATGACTTTCTTGCCGCGAGGGAGAAGTCGATGCGACGATCCTGTTGCGTTGTGCGATTGTGTTGCGATGCGAAGAAATGGCGCTCCACGAGGGAGCGACGAAATCCGGTGCGATGCGATGAAAATGGCGGACGCACGGCGTCCGCAATGCGATGTCTTGAAGCGATGATTTCTGTAGGGGTTGCGAGCGCTCGGCGACAGCAGCGCGATGATTTTTCCAGCGCGTCTCGGCTGCAGCGGCTCGCAAAGAGGCGTTAGCGATGGTTTCGTGTTGCGAGCACTCAACGGCAGCAGCGCGATGATTTTTCCAGCGCTCTCGGCTGCAGCGGCTCGCAAAGGTTCTCGATTTCCAGCACTCTTTTCTCTGAAGCAAACTAGAGGCCCTGGAACTCACAGGAGCCTCATCAGCAGATAGCAATCCTCGCAGGGAGGAAGCAGGAGGTTGGTGGTGGAGTCTGATGTGCCTGAGACTCCAGCAGGAGGCTAGCTCTTTTCCTAGCCCTTGGGTAATTGCTTGTAACAAAAATAAAAGTTCTCTCAAAAGTTCCTTTTCCTCTTCTTCAAGGTCCAGTGGTCACTGCTGCAGGCCAGTGCAAGAAAAACACACAAGCACAGGGACAGTCACTTCCTGCAGATTCCTCCAGTGGCACGGACAGAGTTTCCTCTTCAGATCCAGGGGCAATACCAATTGTAGGGGTTTCAGCACAAATATTTATACCCCAAAGTCTTTGTTCTCAGAAGCTACAAGTCACTGAACCCAGCCAGAACCAGTTCTGCTCAGTCCTGGAGCACTTTGTTTACCAGGCTGCAGCCTTCCTTTCAGAAAGAGGGGGGCTGCCATCAGACGCACAGTGGGAGGTGGAGCCAGCATTCACCTTGCCAGGCACAGCCCTATTCAGGTCAAGGAACTACCCCTCCCCATACTCCAATGCAGATTTCTCTATTCAACCCAGGTCTGACTCAGCCTGCCCTGTCCCTCCAAAACCAGACAGCCAATACACATAACAGCAGAGCACAATGGAAGGCTTAGGCAAGAAAATACCTACTTTCTAAAAGTGGTATTTTCAAACACAGGATATAAAAATAAACTTCACTAAAAGATGTATTTTAATATTCTGAGCTCAGGCATACTAAATTCGTTTTTCTACCATGTTCCTGGGGTCAGTTAAGACTATAGGATGTAATAGTCAAACTGCCCATTCTGGCCTATGGGGAACAGGTAGCCTTACAGTAGTGAAAAACGAAATTGGGTGTAATTCACTACCAGGACATGCTACACACACCAAGGCATGTCCTACCTTACACATACAATGCACCCTACCATAGGGGTGACTTACATGATGCCAAGGGAAGGTTCAGGGGCTGGGAAGTGGGTGCACTTCACAGCCAAGATGGCAGTTCTGGACTGCACACAGACTCTGCAGTGGCAGGTCTGAGACACACTTTACAAGCTGCTTCTGTGGGTGGCGCAAACCAGCGCTGCATGCCCACCAGCAGCATTTGGTTTACCAGCCATGGGCACACACAGGCCACTCTACTAGGGACTAACAGATAAACCAAATAAGCCAATCATGGATGTACAAATTCACATAGTCATATTTACAAAGGGAGAGCATATGCACTTTAGCACTGAACAGCAGTGGTAAAGTGCCCAAAGTCATAAAACCAACAAAAACAGGTCAGCAAAAATCCAGGAGGAAGGCAAAAGTTTAGGGGTGACCCTGCAAAAAGGGCCATTTCCAACAACATTTATACTGCAAACAATTATTCTGTAGGGACCAGAGAGAGTACCGGAAAGTAGGCACTCTCATTAGACGAGAACACCATCTAATAACAAGCCTCAATGCGGTAATTAAAATAAATCAAATGTATTAATTCCAGACCAAAAACAAAGAAAGAAAGCTGGATAAGGACAGCCTTCAATCCCAAACTTTTTTGCAGTTTATGGTTACACAAAATCATTATATGCTGACCAGAGAGGAAACTGTTAAACTAGCATGTTCATGCAATCTCCAATATCAAGCCTGGATGTTGTCCGTTCTTTATCAAACAAACGTTGAGTACGGACCAATGAGAGCAAACTAATTCTGATTGGTTGGTTTCCCTCTAATCCCGGTTCACATATTTCAATAGAGAAGAGCTACGTGAGGGTTGATACTCAGGTGCTGCACCTTCTCACACAGAGGTCTGATGCCGGATCTTAGCTGCTAATCGCACCGATAAGCAAGCTCTGGTTTTGTGCCAACACCTTCTTTGCATGCTAGAACCTTTTGATGTGTCTTATAGATATGAATTAATGGAAAATCAATGAGAATGCAAAGTGTTTTTGAATAACATATTATAACTATAGGTGTCATAAATGACACAGACCCATTTGGTAGGCATGCCTGTTCTTCTAGGTACAACCCGGCATCTGCTGCATAATCTGCAGATTTTCACAAAAAAATCGTTTCTAGTCACACAGATCAAAAGATACTAAAAACACGTCAACGTGTTCCCGCACAGCGGAAGGCCCTTCATTTAACTGAATCACAAGATGTTTAGTGGACGCCGAGGCTCGAACCTGGTTCCCCAGCCACAAAGTCGGCCACCCTAGCCGTTAAGCCACATCCTCTCCCTTCTCTTCTTCACGCTCCTTGGCAATGAGGTGTGGGCGGGGCAGGGTCTCGGCATCGGCTCTCTACCATTGTAAACAAGCATTAACAATGCAATAGGTCTCGCATTTGGGAGAGTTAGAGCTATTGGCGTTGTAAATGACAAAGGGGCATATCAACAAGGGCCTTATCTCCGCTTTTTTGGCTTTAAAAGCCAAAAAAGCGGAGATAAAACTATCGCCCTATTTACAAGTGGGTGCTAACATGCATTAGCGCATGTTAGCACCTGTTTTCCCGACGCCTCGCTTTGCATCTCTAATGAGATGCAAAGTGGGCGTCACTGGGCAGTACTGCTTGTAAATTATCGCTGATGTGCACATTGCGATATTTACAAGGAGGCCCACGCACTTTAGCAGACGTTAGTTTTGGGCGAAAACCGCGGTTTTCGCCAAAAACTAACGTCTGCTAAAATGCTGACTTACCTATACTTTACATTGGGGTGGATTATGCTGATACGACCACAGGGTCGTATCAGCAAGGTTATCGCCGTTTTCCATGGAACATCGCTGGAAAACCAGCAATGTTCCATGGAAAACACAGCTATCGCTGGAATAATTATCGCCATTGCGCTATGCGTTGTTAATACAGCGCTAGCATGGCGATAATTTCCAGCGATAGACGGCGATAAAAAATCTCACGCTAAGCGCGGCCAGCGATAATTATCGCTGCCGCTTGATAATATGCCCCAAAGTGTTTTACTTATGTGTTTTGGTTTGGAGTGGATGTATATCGTGTGGAGTCAAATTATGTGGGTTGCATTGGAATTGTGTGGTGTGGAATTGTGTGGTGTGTAGTGTATTTATACAGTTGAATTATGTGGTGTGGTGGATAGATGGTGTGAGAGCTGCACAGAATAGATAGATAGGAAGATAGAGAGGCATAGGTAGTTTGTGCAGGAAGTGGTGAATGAGCTTGAGCTAGACAGAGGAGCAGAAAGAGTGTGTGAGAAAGAGAAAGAAGTGAAGAGCAGGTCACAGACGTCAAAAACAAACCAATATGCTGATTTACTAGCTGATTGAGGTTTTGCAATGCTGTGTGCCTTCAGATGTGTTATATGAGTTTTAATTAAGATTACACCCTCTACAATCCTTCTCAAATTAAAGTTCACGGAAAACAATAGATTCCATATCCTCTAGTAGATTTTGCCCATCCCATGCTTTGAACTAAGAACATAAATGAATCGCCGTTTACATGGTGTGGGACACTTGCTCCCGATGTTGTTAGCTTTTGACACACACCTTGTTTATGGTCAGGGACTACCGCTAATCCCCCTCCCTGTCCTGCGCATTACCACCGTTAAACAATTAAAGCAATTGGACATGAGAGGAGTTTTCTTTGGAAGGCGGGGGGTCTCGCGACCCCCCGGCCGTATTTATTAAAACATGAAAACAAATAAAAATTTGAAATAAACAATATTTACACAAGCATTTTTATGCAGAAAATTAGACATTAGGTACAATCAATGTAGACAGGTATCAATGGCTAACCTTAACAAATGTCTAATACAGCGTGTTTCCTAACCGAATCTAACATCCTTATTACTTTTCTGCATATCCTAGTTTTGGGCCTACGGCAAGGTCGCTAACCGGTGTCAAATCCTTATTAACCAGCTACGCCCTCACGTATGAGTGCGCATGCGCAGAGGGCCCGTTTACCGAGAGGGTACTTCCCCCTCCCGGTTACCCCCGTACGCTCCATGAACTCCATTACCCAAAGGGGGGCCCTTGCACTCTGCGCCGTTTAATGACGTCATTGTGCACGTGCGGGGTGGCTAACCAGCCCAGAGAAAGCGTGACTCCCCCCTCCCCCGCACCCATCCAACCAAGCGGATGTACCGCCCCTGGAGTTCTGGGAGAGACCACTTGCCCCTCTCCCTGGGCGACCCCATTCCATAATGGTGACGCCCCCTAAGGACCTTAAATTGACTGCTCACCGATCATGACCTTACCGCCTGACCAAGGACTATCAATAAATACGACAATTATGTTACCTGCAACGGGAAAAAGGCCTAAGGACAAAGTTTACACAAAACCTTACTGTGCAACCATAGCTTGATACTTGAGCCTGTAAACGGGAAAAGGCCTCAGGAAAACCCACACCAACTCACCAACTAACAGTGAAAACGACCTGAAATGATACAATCAACATACAACGCAAGAATCTGCTTCAGGGGCTGGTGGGTGGGAAAGATTATTCGGCGCCTTTGCGAGGCGCGGGTGCAAGCCTGGGGAGCGCGGGAACAAGAGGGCGCCTCCCGCGCTCCCCCGGCCTTTTAACCCCTCTGGGGCAGACCAGTTCCAACTGGTCCGCCCCCTCTGGCTCCACTCCCTTGCCCCGGAAGCAATTAAATTGCTTCCGGGTCAAAGCAGGAGCCAGCACCAATCTGCGGTGGGCGCGCCCGCCGCGTCATCAAGACGCGGCGGAGGGGCACGCCCACCACCGAGAGTGCAGGGGGAGGAGGGGGCCGGCGCCCCGCCATACGTGCGGGGGGCCGAGCGGCCCCCTTTCCTTATGGTCAGGGACTACCGCTAATCCCCTCCCTGTCCTGCGCATTACCACCGTTAAACAATTAAAGCAATTGGACATGAGAGGAGTTTTCTTTGGAAGGCGGGGGTCTCGCGACCCCCGGCCGTATTTATTAAAACATGAAAACAAATTAAAATTTGAAATAAACAATATTTACACAAGCATTTTTATGCAGAAAATTAGACATTAGGTACAATCAATGTAGACAGGTATCAATGGCTAACCTTAATAAATGTCTAATACAGCGTGTTTCCTAACCGAATCTAACATCCTTATTACTTTTCTGCATATCCTAGTTTTGGGCCTACGGCAAGGTCGCTAACCGGTGTCAAATCCTTATTAACCAGCTACGCCCTCACGTATGAGTGCGCATGCGAGGAGGGCCCGTTTACCGAGAGGGTACTTCCCCCCCTCCCGGTTACCCCCGTACGCTCCATGAACTCCATTACCCAAAAGGGGGGGGGCCCTTGCACTCTGCGCCGTTTAATGACGTCATTGTGCACGTGCGGGGTGGCTAACCAGCCCAGAGAAAGCGTGACTCCCCCTCCCCGCACCCATCCAACCAAGCGGATGTACCGCCCCTGGAGTTCTGGGAGAGACCACTTGCCCCTCCCCCTGGGCGACCCCATTCCATAATGGTGACGCCCCCTAAGGACCTTAAATTGACTGCTCACCGATCATGACCTTACCGCCACAGGCCAGCATAGTTGACCGACTATCTGGCCCCCCCCTATCCTCCTCTTCCGAAAGGTCATGCCTACTTAGAACCTCCCAGCCATGCCAAAATGTTCTCCAGAAAAAGTTGGCTACCTGCCCCAGTCTGTTGATCCTCTTTACCAAGTGATTCAACGCCCTGACCCTTGGCATGTTTTAGCTTAGCCAGTTTACTTCCGATATTATCTCCTCCATCAGGAGGTATTCCTATCCGAATCTAAACCTATCCTAATCAATAACCATACTCATAACATTTCATATTTCATTTTCTGCGTATCCCTATTTTTGAGCCTACGGCAAGGTCAATAACTGGCGCCAGATACTTATCAAATTATGCACGCCCTCCAACCGGAGTGCGCATGCGCAGGGGGCCCGTTCACCGTGAGGGTACTCCCCCCCCCCCAGGTCACCCCCGTACGCCCGCCCTCCAACCGGAGTGCGCATGCGCAGAGGGCCCGCTCCCCGTGAGGGTACTTCCCCAGGTCCCCCCCGTACGCCCTTATGCCCACCCTCCAACCGGAGTGCGCATGCGCAGAGGGCCCGTTCCCCGTGAGGGTACTTCCCCCCCCCAGGTCACCCCCGTAGATTATCTCCATAATGGGGCCCTTGCAGTTATGCACCGTTTACTTGTGCCATTGTGCACGTGCGGGGTGGCCAAGCAGCCTACTGGAAAGCGTAACTCCCACTCCCCCGCACCCATCCAGCCAACCGGCTGTAACTGCCCCTGGGTACCATCTCGGGGTTCTTAAATGGCCTCACTTGAATAACAGCACGATGCGCCTGAGAGACATCTTGCCCCAGACCATGATATTCTGTGCTGGTGCGCCTCTGCACCCATCTCAAGAGGGTTGGTGCCATATTGGAATAATCGACTGACTTCTGAATTTGTAACATTCGGAAGACTGCCCCGGAGTGCCCCAAGATCTCCCATAACATAGCCATGGAATGCACGCCCAACCTACACTTGGCCACTATGCTCTGGAATAGGCTCCGCGTAAGCTTCACTCTACTCTGGAGCATCCCAACTCCGTGCCGTGTCTGCTAAGATGGCACCTGCGTGCACAGGCGCCGTAGTGGAATAAAAACGTCTACCATACAGGGGTGTTGATGTGTTGCGTGTGCCCGTTACCCCCAGGTTTGGTCAAGCTGGCGATACCTACACCTGTAAACCAGCGCACTGCTAAAGTACCCCAGCTGACACAACCTATGATTGTCATACCTGTCCACCACCAATACAGTGCATGGGCCGCATCATCTCCCCCCTGCATGCTGGCACCTCTTGAGCCCTTGAATTGATGACCCTTCACAATTGATATCGTCGCTTGCCACTCACAATCCGGATCTTCCGGTCCCATTGCATGTCCATACCCTGCAGTCCTCGCGGTGTGGAGCACTTCCCCGGTATCGCAATCATGGATCCAGCCATACATACATGAAAATAAAACACAAATGATTAGTGCTTTAGCCTTTGGATAACAGATACAGTTTACGTGCCAGACCCCCAGCCCAGGGTGCATAGGTACTGTGGAAACACCACACGGACATCTAATGTTTCGGTAAACGGATGCATCGCTACTGCGTGACCCTACACCCGTATCCAGTGCAAAATTGTGCTCGCCCCCCTGGTGCACAGGTTTTATATGACCACCTCGGCATCCAAACGCACCCAAACGTGCACAAGCCCTGAGGGGAATAGGTACCACGTGACAACACTGGACCCCCCACGGACTTCTCACTGTATAAGTATGAAGGCACCAGGGTGCAGAGATACCGTGTGACAAACCACAGGCATAATAAATGCTTCATTGTATAAGCAAAAGGGGTGCACGGTACCGTTTGATGCCACACGGACATCCAATGCACAAGTGCACCAACACATGGGTGCAGAGGTACTGTGTGCCCCAATACATAATTGTGCATACATGTATGAGCACGAGGGTGTATAGATACCATGTGACAAACCACCGGCATACTACGCATACGTGTATAAGCGGCCCGGTGTTATAGCACTGCGTGACATAACGCACTTCTAAATCATACGTGTCTCTGCACTGGGTGCCTAGAATGCTTTTGACACAGACCCCTAATTCATATGTGCCACCGCACACGCGTGCAGGGGTACTCTTGAAGGTGTAACAACAAGGCCTGGGATGTACTGCTTTGACATCCTAAATGTTGATAATGTACTTGTGTGACCTCACCGATGCCAGTGCCTCGCAGGGCTGACCTCAAACCTTGTAATCAATTGCTGTAACATGCTAAGCGTAACTCCCTCAGCAAGAAATGCCATCAAATATGGAATGAGAATTCGAGCGATGTTCGCTACAGCAAGGGTTAGTTCTGGAGATACCTTATCCCGCCTCATGGCGTTGCATCCACAGACACTGTGAGCCCCTAGCCCACGCCACCATGTTAGGGGCAACGTAAGGTTTCCATGGAAAAGTTCAAAACATGTAAACCGGTACTAATAATCTTGACGTAGATTCTCCGTTTGGAGTGTTCACTATATTTCATAAAAGTAGGACTTGCGCATCCACAACAGACCTGGAGATTATCACTGTGCTCATCAATGAGTTGTACGCTGAAGTCTATACTTTTGGGATTTCAGTTTGCTATCCAATGTAAACGCACAATTGTCAATGAAGACAGAATCATGTTGGAGTGCGAACCGAGCAAAGGAAGGCAGCGGACGCTAACCGTTTACGAGAGTGCCCTTCACCCGAGCAGTGCTCTGCACTGCGCGCCCACCATAGTGTACAGTCCTATCATAGCACCATGTGCATTGCCTAACCCCAGTTGTAATACCTGAGGAACATTGAAAATTAGACTTTACAATCAAGCGATTAACATAGCACACGTCACATTACCCGATGGACATTGAAGACAGACTTTCAATTTAGAGCGCTTTATCCTAGCCCCCGTTGTACTACCTGAGGAACATTGAAAATTAAGCTTACAAATCAAGCGCTTAGCGTAGTGCACTTCGCATTACATGAGGCACATTGAAATCGGAGTTTCAAATGAGAGTGCTTAGCATAGCCCTCGTTGCATTACATGATGAACATTGAAAAACAGACTTTCAATTTAGAGCGCTTAGCTTAGCACCCATTGGATTACGAGGAAAAACTAAATCTGACTTTCAATTTAGAGTGCCTAGCATAGCTCCAGTTGCGTTACATGAAGAACATTAAAATCAGGTTTCTTCAATGAGCGATGAGCAAAGCAGCAGTTGCATTACCTGAAGGACATTGAAATCTGGCTTTCAATTGATAGCGCCTAACCTAGTACCAGTTGCCTTGCATGAGGAATATTGAAGACAGACTTCCAGCTGAGAGCGCTTAGCCTAGCCCCAGTCGCCTGGCCTGAGGACCAATCAAATAAGACTATGCTACAAATTAGCACCCGGTGCACAATGTGAGGACACAACTAACCCCCGAATATCCATCTTTGGGAGTTTTGCCAACCTTTAATTTAACATATTTGCAAAGCTCCTGTTCACCGCAGGGGATCTTGGCGCTGAATAACAGATGTTTGTTACCCAACTCAATGGTACTCATTTTTTCAATCCGAGAAGGATAAAAGGCTGAATGAACCCACCGGGATTGATTATTCCTGGTAATGCATATTTGACTATGGCAAGTATGCCTCCAGTACAAGTTCATGAGACATCCCCTACACTATGAGTTTCTTTAAAATCTGTAAGGGAACAGCTGTGACAATTATCACACTCATCGGAATTCTGATCCCTAATCAACGTCTCCATTGTGCAGGGATCAGGGATTAACTCCTTAACTCGAGTTGACTGACATACTTATCTGACCGTACCCGAGATAGTACAGATGTTCATGGTGGCTTATATTAATAACTTATTTTTTCACAGTGCCGCATATTATTCTCTCTCTCTCTCTATGAAACCGCATTGAATTGAAACGCGCCGCCCTACGCTCGGTCAACCAGAACCTAAATAGCTGCATCCTCTCAAGAATGCTCCGGCTTTCTTCATGGTATCAGTGCACACACAACTCACATCTGGGATCATTCCACCAAAGGAATCTGTGTTTCAGAAAAACGGCGCGCAAACTATTCACTGTGAATCACGAGTGCCCAGAACCTCTCTTCTTTGTAAGGATTTGTGTTTGCACAACCACACCTGCTATTTAAAAACCTTATTAACACCATTTGGAGCCAGCCTCTCCACACTCAGTTAAATATTTTTTAGCAGCACTCAAGCCCGTGTGTGCACCACAACACTCGCTGTTGGAATCCGTGCACACACTAATTCTGCCAACATAACATTGCATGCATGCGCACATCCTAAACTGATTCGCGGCCCACTGTCCCCTACGGCATCGGTGCCGCTCCCTGCGACATAGGCTTACACAACAATACCTGATATTTAAACCCTTATTAGCACCATTGGAGCCAGCATCTCACCCCCAAGTCCGTTAACGCACAACAACACTCGCTGTTGGAATCGGTGCCCACGCTACCTCGGCCCAAATTAACGCAAAGTGAACGCTGGGTATCCACGCTTATTCTGCACAAAGGATGCATTACCACCTTAGGAAGACAGAACAATCCGCCCCGAGCACACGTAGGAGCGCCTATGCTCGCCGCCTCGGGCCAGCAACTACTCGCCAAGCCATCGGGCACCCGCCTGCGCGGAAATGCCCCCACCAAGACCCCAGACGCAATCTCTGAACCTGACTGCCTTACAACCACCAAGGCGGGGAGGGAGGGGGAGCTCGCCCGTGCCCAATGCAATGTGGTCCCCCACGCCAATTACGCTAACCCTGACCCAAGCTATGGAACGCTGCACGTGGCCAGACCATCGCACTCACCGATTGACCGTGACCAACTGGGCCAACCCGCCCCTGCATGGAGCCTCCGCCGGGCACTTCACTCTAGCTGGGCGAGTAACACTCGAGCCCATGCGGCCCCCGGTCCTCGGGTGGGGCAGCGCCCCCCAACGGATTCCACCACGGTGCGTCCCGATGCTCACTGCCCTGCAAGGCACCAGAATCCCACAGGTCAGCACTCTCGCCTTCATTAGCTCTCGTGGTGTCCTCTTTGTAGTTTTTCCCCCGACGCAGCACAGATTTACAAAGATTTGCCTAGCAAATTAAAGACGCTCTGCCGCGGATAATTGGATGATTCACAGATCTTATAAGTCTGTTTGTCACCCCCGTGGCACACTGGGAGTATCGCGGCTGTAAAGCACAGGGAAGATGCAGAGCCAGTCACTCCTTGACTGCTTCGCGTTCTCCGTGCAGTGCACCGACTGAGCATGAAGGATGATGTATCCAGGCAGAAGTTACAAACACGCTGATTCCCACTGGAGTTACAAAGCAGGCTGGACCCCAAAGATTATTCGGCGCCTTTGCGAGGCGCGGGTGCAAGCCTGGGGAGCGCGGGAACAAGAGGGCGCCTCCCGCGCTCCCCCGGCCTTTTAACCCCTCTGGGGCAGACCAGTTCCAACTGGTCCGCCCCCTCTGGCTCCACTCCCTTGCCCCGGAAGCAATTAAATTGCTTCCGGGTCAAAGCAGGAGCCAGCACCAATCTGCGGTGGGGCGCGCCCGCCGCGTCATCAAGACGCGGCGGAGGGGCACGCCCCACCACCGAGAGTGCAGGGGGAGGAGGGGGGCCGGCGCCCCGCCGTACGTGCGGGGGGGCCGAGCGGCCCCCCCTTTCCTTTCTGCAGGGAGCGCCCTCCACCATCAACAAACAATAATGAGGAAAAACAACGCGGAGCAGCAGGCACAGCACTGCCCTCACGTTTCAGATGAGGAGGCCACTGCACTATGCGAAAATCAGCCCCCTCGTGAGGTCTGTCACACACAGGTCTCACATCTGGCTACTTACATTCCTTACAGCTGCTGACCAACTTCTAAAAAGAAAAAAAGTCCCAGCATCGTGATTTCTGTCGGGTGCCCTGTATTTGTCTAGTGTTTTATGAAATACAAGCCTCAATTTTTGACAGTTTATGAATATTTTTATCTTTGCAGGGTGTTATAACATTTTTGATGTCAAGGGTTTTATTTCTGTGGCTAATTGCGATATCTGATTAATATTCTCGGGCTCTGGAAGTAACAGGAGCTATAATCTCCTCCCTGGTAGAGTCAGACGCTGCATAGAGTAACTCATTTTTCCTGAAAGGGATAATGCGCTTCCAGTGAACAATAAATTACGTTTGATCATGTAGTGTCAGGCCAATCACTTCTCCGTTCCGCCCCTCGGAGGCCAGCTCTCTGCTCACTCGGTGGGTACTGCTGAGCGCGTCACTCCATTACTCAAAAGTCCACCCACATATTTGAAGTGCCAATAAAATTAATATGAAACAAACAAATCCCTTAAAAGTCCCGCTTTTACAGCGAAAACAAACTACCGTTCTAACCAACCCATGTGCCTTCAGTATGCTAGGTTTCCCAGTTAAAACAAAACACAAGAGAGCGCACTAAAGGTGGGAGACGCTCCCCCTGTCTGTGAAACGTTGTGTATCGTTTATTTATTTTGCACTTTAACATAGCGCAAACTCGTTTAGAAGCTCTTTACAAGAACACATACTACATTACACAAGGACACATTCATTTTACAGAGCTGGGAGATAACGTGATTTGCCCACAATCACAGAATGTTTGAGCAGACGCCGAGCCTCGATTTCCAGCTTCAAAGTCGCCCGCCCTAGCCATTAAGCCACACTCCCTGTCACTGCAAGCTTTCAACTTACTTTCTACTGAATAGAGAGAGGAAGGAGTCAATACCAAAGGGGAAGCGTGTTTATTTTGCTCTATAACTGCCTGCTACTGTCCCTCTTCCTAAATCCCCTCTGCAGCCCGGTTTGAAAAACAGAAACCAGAACACGATTAGACAGATTTTAGAAGGGATTGTCATGGTCCAAGATAACCCCGAGGAGAGCAGGGTCAGTTTAAAACCCGACACTAAGACAGAGTGGGGATGACCCTGAGTTCACTCCCGCTGCTGCACAGGGAGACTTCGTGTGAATGCCTTAGAGGGATGCCCACCAGTGGCGGCTCGCAGAGGGAGTGCTGAGGGGCGGCGCGGCGGGGCAGGGCAAGGTGGGGGGGTAGTGGAGTCGGACATACGAAGGCCAGGAGTAAAGTAAGTAAATAAATAAATACAACTATTTACCTTGCGCTCGCTGCATCGCCGAGTTGGCGATGCAGCGAGCGCAAGGTAAATAGTTTTATTTACCTGCCCCTCCCCCGTCCCGTCTCACCGCCCACAGCACTCCCTCTGCGAGCCGCCACTGATGCCCACGTCCTCCTTTCTTCTTTTCCCGGAAAGCTCTTACTTTTATGCTCCCAGGGCCACCTCTCCTGATTGGCAACGGCCAAGCAACCAGGCTACCGGCGTCAAAGTCATGTAGACATGTGGGGGTGGGGTAGTTTATTCCTCATGCAAAACCCATTGGGGTTTTGGATATAGAACGCACTACTCCCGGCGCATGCTAAAGTACTAGAGGCAGTACAAAAGCTACTTCAGCATGCATCTGTGGTTACGTGTTTTTTCTCTATTAACTTTGAATGTTATCTGTACCTGCGGTCCACTCTGGATGCCATCTGCAAATCTAAATAACCTGTGACAGAAAACAGTAGACATGTTCGTCACGCGCTAGAGATACAGCCTTTAGTTCTTCATTTGGGGAGCGGAACAGCTTAGGAAAGCAGGTATTGGCTGCAACTTTTACGTGTCTTGAGGAAGGGTGCACGAGCCGTAGCCCCGCCCTTTGCTTGGAGGATGCTCAAACTAAAACAATGCCTCTTCCCCTGCCGGTGCCCAAATCCAAACTAACATCATACCAAAAAAGCCCAATTAACGGTGACATCTAAAATTGCAAAAAGGCTACAAAAATACAACCAAGGGAGCGGGAGGCACAGCGATAAGTAGCACTAACAACTGTGGCATTAAGAGGAAGTGGGAGCGAGAAATGCTATAGATAAATCTAAGCAGCTATGGCACCAAAGCTGAACACAGGCACACAGTAACTGAGCAGGCAGCCAAGAAAAAAAATAGTCCCCCAGAGAACAGATAAAGAGCCATGGTGGAATGAGCCAGTACTAAGTCCCTGCTCTGTGGGAGGAACAGAAGAGACAAAGGAGGGGCAAAGAGCCAGGACTGACCACAAGCAAGCAGGGATTTTTGAAGGACACTTACATAGACAAATGAAAAGCACTGTCAAGAAAGAAGAGTGACTTGATGCCCACAGACCGATTACAGCAGGTCTCGAAGAGACAGCTGCGCTGTCTAGCTTGACCTAATAAAAATGAAACGTGAATGCCGTGTGTGTCAAAAAGTAAAAAAAGGCCGTCACCGGAGCACGTTTGTTCAGGAGACAAGACAAAGTAATAACCACTGTGTTCCTCACAAACAAATAAAACATGAATGCCGAGTGTGATAAAGAAAAAATGCCGTCAGCGGAGACCAATGAGGTGTGGGCGGGGCAGGGTCTCAGCATCGGCTCCTCCCATTGTAAATAAAAAACGAGAAACACAGCGCTGTTCCCGACAGAAATGGTACATGTAAATAAATCTTTACAGAGTGCCTGGCCAGAAGGGGATGCAATCCTCGCCTGGATTTATTGTTGTGCGGCCACGTTACAGCTCTTTCGCTGCGACTGCGAGTGAAACAAACATTTGCAATGCAATAGGACTCGCATTTACGCGAGACCTATTGCATTGCAAATGGGATTGTGGGGGGCGGGCGGGGGGCGAGAAGGCACGGACAACGAGAGTGCGGGGGAGGGGGGAGAAGGCACGGGCAATGGGAGTGCGGGCAGGGGGGGTGAGAAGGCACGGACTGCGGGAGGGGTGAGAAGGCATGGGCAGTAAGAGAACCTCATTAAAGAAAATAGTGCTCACAATCTAAATAACACATAACGTGCAACTGTTGCAAAGTCATCCTGTGTCCTGGTCACCCCCCAACTTTTTGCTGACTGATACTGCTGGTAACTGACTCTGACTGACCCTGGGCTCTGCCTAACCAGGCCCAGGGCCCGTGCTATGCTGACACACTTAGAATACAGTGAAAACACCTACATACACTAGGGTACACTAAGGGTTGGGGTACCCCTGTGATTGGAATGACCTACCCCATAGGGCCCTAGTACATATTAGGGCAGGGGGATTGAAACTACCTATCAGTCCCTAGTTTTTAATAGGGCATGGCAGTTTAGAGGCCAGCAGACCTTTCTTCACTTGCATGTGTGCACTGCTGAAGCCTGAGGTCATTTTTAAAGTGGCTCTGTGTGGCACGACTGCTTTTAAAAAGTAAATTGTGCCCAAACTCGACTTTTGTGTTTGGGGCACTTAAAAATGGTTAACCTACAACGTTTGTGCATATTAGGTACCCCCAGGGTCTCCCCTAGGTGTCCCAGGGGTGGGGGATCAGGTATCTATAAGGTGGACCCTTATAAAATGAGTTTTATATGCCCTGGGTAAAGTGAAATTGCACATTTCACTCCCCACATTGTGATAAAGTGCTCCCCAAAATCGACTTTGGTGGTAGGAGCACTGTGGAGGGAGGATCTGCAATATTTTTACATATTCAGATCCCCTAAAGTCTCCCCTAGGTGTTCCTGGGGTGGGGGTCCTGTAGATGTATATAGCGTACTTATAAAATATGTTTTTATAAGCCCTGGTGCTGGAAAAATGGCTCAAGTCTGGTATTGTTGAATTTCTTGTAAAATGTACAGACAAGAAGTTATAAGATTTTTCTTGTCTGTAAGCCAAAATTCAACCCTGTACTGCTATGCCCTGATTGGTCAGAGATACGTGGGTGAGCCTGGCTGCTTTGAAGAGGTGAGAAATGACCCCTGGGGTTAGGAAGCCTCTCTGGGAGGAGAGGTTGCTGGGCATAGGACTGCCAGAGCAGGGGGAGGAGTCATAAACCATGGTCTTCAAAGGAAAGAGAAGGCCTCAGTGTCATTTACAACTTTAAACTGTTCACCTAGAGCCAGATGCTATGATTAAGGAAGGAATGAGCAGATGCCAGGGGGAGAGACTATGGCGAATAGCCATCCTAGGGGTGTGTTTAACCAGGTCTTCTCTGCCTGCTGAAAGGTCTGACATATTGAATTTTGGAAGAATAGTGGTTTCTGGGTTAGCATTTTGCCACACTCTGCAGGAAGTGGTCAGACCTTTGGGTGGAACCCTGCAGCTCATTGGACAGGGGTGCCCTCCTGCTTGACCCGAGAGAACACTGAATAAGTATCTGAGGAGGGCAGAGCCCCTCAGATCTGCTGCTTGAAACTTAAGAAAGCAAGACGGGCCATGCTGGAAGTTTGATGTGCATTTCAAAAGGCCTGCACTCTGAAGGCTGCACCATCTGCAACTACAGCCTGTGGATTACTTTGCTGTAAAAGGACTAAAGAGTGGACTCCCTGCAAGCTACAGGTTAACAGAGCTCACCTGGAACATCACCACAAGAATCACCAGCCTGGAGTACTTCCAGTGGATTTGTAAGGGTTTTGTTCAAGTGGATTGTGGGAATTGTAGTCTCACACTTTCAAGGACCCTCTTGGAGTTTCCAGAACCTTGGATTGTGTGTTGGATACTTTGGGACCCGCAAGAAGAACTTCAGGAAGGAGTTCTAACTGACCCAGCCTGCTGGAGGGGGCTGCACAAGAGTGGTGAGAGATCCTCCAGAACAATTGCTAAAGGTGAATGTGTCCCTGTCAGAGCAAACAAAATGACTAAAAGGGGCACTGTTGGTTTCTAAGCACTAGAAAGTGACTAATTTTTTAAAATTCTTATCTCTGGTTCCCTACAGTGGATTTTTTTCGTTTTGGTGTCATTTAAAAGATAAAAATATTTCCTATTTTTATAAATTGGTGTTGGATTTTTAATTTTGTGTTGTGTCTTAATTATTTAATGTCCGTCAATGCCATCCAATATCAATCGGACAAGATGAACCTTCAGCTGTCAGTTCTAAATTCGCTCTCAATCTTTGTCGCCAACATTGACGACAAACTAGCCGAGCTGAACAGCCTGGTCAAAAGGGCACAAGAAGAGACAAAATTTATACAATCGAATTGCACCTGTATAACAATTGTGGATAAGCTGGCCACACTCCCAGCAGCAATGGACAATCTTCTCTCAGACATCAGGGAGGCCGTTAAAAATAGTCCATCAGCCGGTCTACCCGAGAGGAAAAACAAAGCATGGCAGATAAACAACGAGGGAACCCTGACATCAACTGAGGGGCCCTCAGTCCAAGTACCAGAAGCACAGTGGACAAGGGAAATCGAGCATATAACATTGCCAGGATCAAACGGTCATCCGAGGGATGGAGAATGCCAAACGCCACCAAATAGTAATACTACAGCGACACGGGAACCCCTGCAAAAGGATGAACTGCCGGAACATCGCCGTTCCGTAAAGCAGGGGAGAAAGCTGAGAAGGAAGGGCCGCAAGCAAAAGCTAAACATCTCCGCAGAAACTAAGGGCAAGAACAACAAAGCTAGGAATTTGTCACCGGAACCAACACATGATAAGTCAGCCCAAATGGGCTGTGAAACTGATACGGATCAGGACTCGAGATCCACCTCGAATCAGGAACAGTGGCATAGGATCCAAAGGAAAACCAATCGAAAAAGAAAAACTTCCACCAGGGTTATTCCCAAAAATGAAGCCGGCCCCGCCCAGACGAGCGATGAAATAGCCACAACACCTAATGCCAGCGAAGGCTTGAATAAGATTGAGAGACTAAATACCAAATTGAGCACCACCAGAAATAAAAAACCTCCCCCCAGCCCAGATAATATGATAGAAACAGGCCATCCCCCAGGGTCCTCAACAATAGCAAGTACCACAGGTCAGGAGTTAATGGGAGAAGACGAACCGAGGGCCCAGGATCTAAGAACGACAGCAGAGGAACCCACTAGGCTAGAGAACATCTCAATAACCTCACAGAACAGCCAAAACATCAAAAAGGGACATCTAGGCAACCCCACAATTACTCTTATCCCGGAATACACATCTAGGGGCGCTTTCGATATCCTAAATAGGGGTAACATACTACGCCTGCTGAACTCCATTAACAGCTTAAAAAACATATCTACTAACGATCTGGAGTCAGTGGAATTCATAGCCTCACCGGAACATCCAGGGGTAGAAGCCACAAAAACAGTATGGGCCACAACGGAACTAGCTGAGAGAGTGCTCAAAGAACAAGCGAAGCTTAATAGCTGGGGCATAAAGCTCCGACCATTTGCAAAACCTAGATATCCAGACCCTCTGGCATCCGATTGTCAACAACGGAATGTATATAATCGGGACAACCCGGACTCTCAATCGCTTTCCGTACTGCGAGGGGCTCGCAGCAATACACCTGACAACTCAGATCGAAAAGAGCAAGGCATTAGAAAGCATTACGTTATGAAAGAGGCGACCCATTTAGATTGGAGCTGGCTGTCCAGGACCATAAACAACAAATCGGAAAAACATTGACAAAGCAGGTCCGATACCGGGAAATCCTCCAACACTTTTAAATTGTGCTCCTGGAATATTAATGGCCTAGGAGATAAGCTCATGGATAGGGAACTAAACCTTTACATGCAAAGATTCGACCTTATTGCATTGCAAGAAACATGGACTGACTCACCACCAGCACTTTCAGGCTACACCCTGAATTTCATCTCTCCTACATAGAGCGCAATATTTGGTCATAAAAAGGGAGGCCTTGCTATATATAGTTCAATAAGAAGTATATTCGCTGTAGTGCCATTGGCACACAAATTAGACCCACCGAATGCAATGCAAGCACTACGAATCTCCATACAGGAACAGGTTAAAAAAGAAGAGATAATTCTGATAAATCTTTACTTACACCCCCGAGGAAAGAAGCAAGGAGTCCAACAGCTGAAAGAAGAGCTCACAAAATTGCTAACCATAGAGAAAACAAACAGTCTGATCATTAGTGGCGTCTTTAATCTGAACATGCTTAATAACACTATCACAGAAATCACCACAGATGAGGACCCATTCACATGGGAATCAAGCCCTCAAGATAACTCGTCCGGAGGCAGAAGCACAAAAACAGCACAGCGACTTCTAGTGACACTAGAAGAACTGGGCCTCCGAGCACTTAACAGAAGACTCCCAGGGGACCGCCCCCAAGCGGCAACGTTCCATAGTACAACGACCAGTTCCACAATTGATTTCACCTTCCTCTCCAGTAACCTGTTTCAATCGGCAAGAGATTTTCACATCGGCTCACTAGATTTTAGTGATCATTTACCTCAGGAAGTCACAATAGAGGCCTTCACAATTTTAAACCCTGAATGTGCCAAGGGGCAGGGCACAATTCTGTTTACGCCGCGAATGATAGGCGGATAAAATGCAGAACAGATGACCCTCAGCGTCTTCTGCTCCACGCTAAGCGAGCACTCAGCGAAGCGCAAAATGTAACAATAGACCTAATCGAGAGCTGGGAGAAGTTTGTAGAAACACTACGCAACAATATGGGAACAAAACAGGGGAAAAACTGGTTTGAAGGAGCTGGTAAATCCGAGAAGCACATGAGGTACCACAACTTCAGTAACAATACTCATCTAAAAAACCTAAAGACTCTCATCAGACAAGCACTACGAAGTCTGAGGGCAGACCCTGCCGCCAAAGAAGAGTTGAACCGGCTAAAGCGCGACCGCAGGAGGCTGATCTGGCGACTTAAGCGAGAAGCAGATGAGTCTCTCTGGGCCAAACTCTTACAAGATGCCAAAACTAATAACAGCGCTCAATTCTGGCAAAAGATCAATAATCTGATCAAGGAGCGGAGTCAAGGCATTAACTCTTATGTCACAGAAGATGACTGGACAATCTTTCTTAGTACGCATTTTAATGAAACCGACACAAACAGTCAAAGAATACCTAATCCCGCAAAGGACACTGAGGGGCGATTAATGCTGTGTTGCAAACACTACGATTCTCAGCAGCCAGATCAGGCAATCGTAATTACGAATGCACTGATTAGCAACAGAATCTCAAAGGGAAGACGCGAGGGGGCGCGTGGACCAAATGGGATTCCCCCCATACTGTTCAAGCAAGAGCCGGAATATTGGGCCGCCACACTCAAACCAATGTTCGAAAAAATCCTACAGACATCAATAATTCCATCATCATGGAGGGGAGCCATCATCTCACCTATCTTCAAAACGGGAAACCGAAACGACCCAAAAAATTATCTGCTAGTGGCCTTGCTTGACAACGAGGCTAAATACTTCGCGGGCCTCTTACTAGAGGAACTGACATCGTGGGCAGCTGAGGTTTCAGCAATTCCATACAACCAAACAGGCTTCTGCAAAGGTATGGGGACTACCACCAACATATTAGCGCTTTCTCTATTAATCGATGCTGCCCTCGAAGCGAAGCAACCCCTATATCTGTGCTATATTGACTACAGCGCTGCATTCGACCATGTCAACAGAAATCTTCTGTGGGAAAAATTAAAAAAGCTGAATATCCCCCCGTTGCTCTTAAAACAACTAATTCTTCTGCACAGCGAGACATGGGTGCAAGTCAAATTAGGCTCTGGTGAATACCTAACAAGGAAGATCTCAACAAGCACAGGGGTAAAACAGGGCTGCGTACTCGCTCCAATACTTTTTAATCTTTTCATGGGAGAGCTATCAACGCTCCTAAATGAAAGCAACTCGCATGCACCAAAGTTAGGGGGCTCCCAGCTGTCGCACCTCTTTTACGCAGACGACCTGTTACTTATTAGCCGGACCCCTGTAGGCCTACAGCGGCTACTGGACATTACGTCAAGATATTCTGCAGCTAATAGACTTAGCATCAACCAAGAAAAATCTAAAGTTATGTGCGTTAATCTCCCCAAAAAGAAAACAATACGGAACTGGCTCTTGGCATCAAGGAAGCTGGAAACGGTCTGTGAATATAGATACTTGGGGGTCATCATAGATTGCAAGGGCAACTTCAAGCCGCAATGTGACGCCATAAAAAGGAAAGGATTAATGGTTGCGGTGGCACTTAGAAACCTAAAAAACGTGGTCTCTGGTCCAAGCCTATTACCCCTCATAAAGCTGATCCAGGCAAAATTAATCCCGGCCATCACTTACGGCAGTGAAGCAATGAGGGGAAGGGATACTGCTTCAGTAGATGGAACGGTAGCAAAGGCGTTACGCATGATCTTTGGCCTTCCGAGGTACACATCGCCCGCTCAGATGAGACTAGAATTTGGGCTACCAAAAGAAGAGCTGGCACGTAAAGGATCCTACATAAAAAGCTGGCACAAAGTAAGCAGGGGAGATCTGAAAACATTAAATGCTCTCCTGTGGAAGGAACTTCAAGATAAAGAAATTTGCCCGGCAAGGCGGTACCTGGAGGCCGCTATCGATCAACTTGGCTTACGGCAATTATGGGAACTCCCAGGCTCGCCAGCCGGCTTCAAAAAGGTGGTCAATAAGACAGTCCGAAAAGAATCATTGTTGCAGGACAAAGCTGCCTTGATAGAGCGTGCTCACGGCTGGCTTACAGTTCAATCGTACATCAAGCCCTCGCCCCAAGCTTATTTACAGATAGGCTTCTCCAAAAAAACAAAAGAGAAGTTCCTGAAATTTCGCCTAGGGTTACTGCCGTCCGCGGCCCACCTACCACCGTGGTTACGCCCGCAGTTACCAATAAAATGCCGACTTTGCGGGAACGGCAAAGAGAACACCGTACATCTCATCGCCATCTGTAGCGAACTTACTCAAGAACGTCGCTCCCTCTTGAGACCACTTATTAACAACCGCAGGATACGGATCTGCAGACAAGCGGTGCTGGCTTGCTTCAAAGGTGACGACATCCAACTGAGCTGCCGAATGGTGAAACTCCTTGAAACGGCGGAAACCCGCTTCAAAAGCCTGAAGGATAGCCAAAAACCTAGCAGCACCGCGAAGGACGAGAGGATCAATCCACTCTAACCCTCAAAGAGTAAGCACCAGTTGGCACTGGCAAAGAAACAGGTGGCAATATGTCGGCATGAGGCGCGTCCAAATACGCCTAAGCGACCACAAACCAACTCTAGGAGAGAGTGGCCCCGGCAGGGAAACTGACGGGCATCAATGTTTACTGCTTTAATCATCAGGAAAGACAACAGTAGCACTGAGAGAGAGGAACATACTAGCAGCCCACCTAGGATGCAAGCGGGCATGGACCCAACAGATGGACCATCCAGTCTTCACAAAACCACCTGTTGGGAACGCCCAGGAACACTGCACCGCTTTTTATCCATCAGCCCCTTGAGTAACGAGATTCAAAGCGTGCTTGTACCTAGGTCTAGCCTGCTCTAGACATTTGGTGAGGACGAATAACATGCTGCATCTTTTGGTCCAATTCAAGCAGAAGGGCCATAATTTAGGCCTCTGAACTTTACCCAAACCACATGTTGCCACCCGCCAAGTCTCGATTTTTACTAGGTGGAGGACAGTGCAGAAAAGCAAACAGCTACTTTGAACTATACTGAATAACTATGACCACATTACAGGGATATCCCGAACTGTCAACATGACTAATCTCCTTTTCTTTTTTAACGCAAATATGTTTTTACTGAAGTGGCACTTTCTAAAATGTTTTTATTGCACTGGCACTTTACTACATTACCATTCAGCTGGCAACAAGTATCAACTTACTACATTGCAAAATAGGCTGTCTAACTGAATTCATATTTTATTTTAACTTTGATGCTGCTGTCTTAGTATGCTTTTTACTGATGGATTTATTGTCTTAATATGTATGAACTTGACCTTTGTTTTATTAATTGAATTTTTGTTTACATTGTAAAGGTTTTAAATAACCATGTACAATAAAGCATTCTTCTTTTTAATTATTTACTGAATTGGTGTTTTTAAATGCTTTATATATCAAGAGAAGGGGGGGACTAGGAGCTTGTTATGGTCCAGTATCCGTGCTCCTTGTGCTAGACACAAATCAACATGGGGGGTAACTGTTCCAAGGCTAGGTGCAGAAAGTCACCTGCAGATAGACCAGGAAAAAGGAAGGGGATGGTCCTAGGTGTAGAACTCACTGTCTAGAGGCAAGCGCTAGTCTTGTCTCATGATGCCCTCACACACCCCGAAGGATGTCATGCTTCATCATCGGGCGGTTGCTCCACGTCATGCCGGCGCTGCAATGCCCTACGGGTCCCCCGAAGGGTCGCTTTTGCGGAGATCTTTTGTTGAGACTGCCTGTGTTGAGCCCGAGGACCCGCTCCAATATGGCGCCCGACGGGTCCTCTTTCTCCATTTCCCTTGAGTTCTACAGGCCACTGCAAGATGGACCCCGCGCATGGGCAGCGCATCTGCCAGCACATGTTTGTGGTGATGTGACTACCACGCTACCACAACACTTTGACAGAGTCCAACAGGCCACTGCAAGATGGCCCCCGCGCAAGGGCAGTGCATCCCCTTGCACACGGTGATGACGTGACTCATTACGCTTCAACTCCATACACCTGGCAGGCACTTACATCAGCTCCCCCGCCCATCACTAAACCCAGAAGCAGGACACTCCCCGATTGAGTGCTCAACACTATTTGTAGAGCCCATACGGAGCAGGCCATCATAATGCAGGCAGGCGTGCTGGTGGGTAGGTGATGCACGACGTTGCACCCTCGGCTAACTGTGAGTATATGCTCTAGGGGTCCCCGTGGCCCTCTCCATTGGCAACGCTAACAGACCAGTAAGTCCTTGTAATGCACTGTTGATGACTGTGTTTTGACTATTCCTTCATGCATTTTACCACAGTCCGTTACAGTTCAGGTGCCCACACGCACTAGCCTAAGGAGCATCTCTTTACCTTCTAAGAGTTAAGAGCCCGCATACTGCTGCGCTGCTTGAGTCACAATTTCACATTTGGCACCTATGACGTTTAAACTTGGCACGTGTATCACTTTGCCTCTGTGCCCCTGAGGCAATGACTTTTGCGAGCATTGTATTTTAACCTCTCACTTCAGGGGTGGTGTCACGCTGCTGGGTATGGGCTGCACCGCACACGTCCTTGCCACCCCCATGGCATGACCTATAGCCGGTGCCCCACGCCTGCGGCGGCATTTACCTATGCGGGGAAGTACCCTCACATCCAACGACTAGTATGTATGTCGTCTGTCTCTTTGCCTATTCATGGTTTTTAATATAATTTTAAGTTATGCTTTTCGCATTAATGTACCATGTGGTGGTTTACATTGATTCCTCCGTTGTCTCTCTCTCTTCTCTGTCTCCCATTTTTGGCTCCTAGATTGCGACAGGAGCGGCTAAACTATTTAGTGTGCGCTACATTTTAGCTACACACAGGTGTTGCCCGCCCTGATTAAGTAGGGTTCTTGACCCCACTACTTTTCATGTTTTTATTCACCACACCTGATCCTGATGAAGCTCCATGGATCATTCTGACCGAGCAGGCACGAAACATGTTGACCTATGACCGATAGTTACGAAGGCACCTAACGCCCTTTCTAGTAACTCACGACCTTCGGGGTCTTTTATCCTGGCAAGGGAACCCTCACATTAAAATTCACTGACTTTTGGTATCCCTTAGTCAGTTTTATCCTTCAAGCACCCACTCACAACTCACAGAGGACCCTCTATCCGCACACCCGCACTCATCTAACGGCAGTCTCAACAAAAGATCTCGGCAAAAGCGACCCTTCGGGGGACCCGTAGGGCATTGCAGCGCTGGCCCGACGAGGAGCAACCGCCCGATGATGAAGCATGTCATCCTTCGGGGTGTGTGAGGGCATCATGAGACAAGACCAGCACTTGCCTCTAGACAGTGAGTTCTACACCTGGGACCATCCCCTTCCTTTTTCCCGGTCTATCTGCAGGTGACTTTCTGCGCCTAGCCTTGGAACAGTTACCCCCATGTTGATTTGTGTCTAGCACAAGGAGAACGGGTACTGGACCATAACAAACTCCTAGTGAAGGAAGTGGCCCTCTAGGGCCTCTCGGGTTTTCTCACAACCACCTGCTATGCCTTCCCAAGAATGAAGAGTCGGTCAAACAGTAGAGAATGCAAACTTACATTTTATTAGCAATGCTCTGCAGAGGAGTCCTTCATGACCTGCACCCTAAGATGTCTGCCGAGGGACTGACTCCCCAACAGTCTACAGTGAGTAATCATTCTTCCCCAAGAGCCTCCAACCCCGTCCACCATGGAAAACTACCGGCCTGGGCCGAACATGAACAAAGAGGCACAGGGAGATGAGCTACCACCTGCCAGATGGGTACATGTTATCAGAGACCCAAGGCCACTGCGCTGGGTCTCAGCGTCTCCTAACGTGGGAACAGAACTACACACTTGGATAGGTATGTGAGAGCAGAATGGTCTCCTCATTAGCAAGTCGGGAAACAGCCTTGGACAGAAAGAAAAATAATAACGAAATACAGTGTTCTGCTGAGGCAAGCAATACTAGCCTTGAGGCCTAACTCAGGCACAGTCTAAGCAGACTAATAAGGATTACGAAAAACAAACTGGAGTCACACTCGCTAACTGAAGCCTGCGCATTACGGGGATAACTCAGTGGGTTGCATAACGTGAATACAAATGGCATTTATTTAGCCACACATTGCTAACCTAATATAACGTGAAAGGAGTGCGTTGCAGGGATGGGAATTTGAAACCTAACAGACCCTCCTTTTAGCATGGGTGGCTAAATGCTTTATTCGCTATCCGGTAGGCTCTTTACAATTCTAAGGGGGAGGAAAGAATTGCATAGTCACTCAGGTAGCAAGGGAATAAGAAGCAACACATCAGCATTGAAATGACATAATACTCAAAGATGCCCTCGTCTATGAGCATCATATCCTGAATTTCCTGCATCATCATAACAGAAATCTTGTTATGACTTCTTGGCAATGTAGGGGTAGGGGTAAGTTTACTCATACAATAGGTGCAACAGGCTGGAAGGCAGTAAATGCATAAGCAACAGGTAAAGATGACTCCTGCGATGGATATTAGGGCAAGTAATATCTTCCAACCCCATGATGTCACCAGACCCCAGAGCCACCCTGTGAGGGACCATGCACCATTATCCTGATGGATATCTGAAGCCAGTCTGTGTAATTTCTGTATTGCGGAGTACACATTAGGGGCGCTATCAGGGATGTACACACAGAAGCTGCTGCCGATGATGCGACAGGTTCCACCCCTATCAGCCAGGATGACGTCTAAAACCATCCGATTTTAAAGAGAAACGAGCCTTGTAGCTTGAACCTCGACTGTAATATTAGTCAGTATACCGGCAGTAGTATTAATAACTTCCTCAACTACTCTAGCAAGGCGACGAATATTACGACTATTGAACATTGGACCCCAGAACGGCAGAATGCCCTTCCTTATGTCAGTAAATTGCGGCAAGGATGTATCTGTCTGATCAATATCGTCTGGATTGACAACTCTCCTAACTCAGTGTACCTGGAGATCCCTACGCTGTAGTCTATGATCCTTGTGGTAATTGGACGGTGCAATGTAAACGGGAGGCAAGAGAAAGGAAACATAACACCGGCCAGACCACCCTCTCGGAAGCCATGTATAAGCCTGTTCCCCACAGATGAAGTATACATTCGGAGGTGTAAGCAAAGGTGGGCTGCTAGTAGTGTTCAATCGGTATGTGTAGTTACAATGACTCCGTCCTACTGAAATGTTCCCTATTCCTTCAACATAGAAACTAGCTGTTGCATTGATCACAGGGACAGGCATGGCTTTGTCCTCAGTGATATTGCGCTCCTGGAAACATTTAAAGTATTCAGTGACATTAAATCCTTGGAAATCTAGCATTTCATTTCGTAACCAGGTGACATTTTCGTGAGCTTCGAATACATTCATACAAGCATCTGGGTGCAGGGTACCCTCCTTGCCATCTGCCCCGGGTGTATATCCCTGGTGTACCACTATATACTCCAATACTGCTTCGTAGTCAGCCTGTACCATTTTCATAGCGTCAGCATGATAATGCATGTATACCATAGAGAGCAGTTGGAACCAGGCTTCACAGCTACCCAAATATGACAGGGGCAATGACACTAGCAAATCATTTTTATGCATAACTGAGTGGAGTAGCCCACACACCCAACAATTCGTGGCATTAGTAGTACTGTGTACCTGATGAAGCATCTGAACAAAAGCATTTTGTGCATAAGTCTGTCTATGTCTCTCCTTATGTGGGGCCAATGTGACAAACGAGTGCTCTGCTGGAACCAGGGTAGTCCCTATCAAGGTGTGCACGGGATGTTGTTCCTCTAAGTACCAAACCACCCCAAATACGACCATCAGAGAAAGCAAAATTATTACAACAAACACTATTTTACTCTTAGTGGACCAAGAGGACCAAACAGGACCATCTGGAGTGGGACGCGGAGCCGCAAAGGGCTGCTCCTCTTCAGGGATAGGACGACCAAAGGGATACATTTGGAAAACTTCAAGGGCAACTTATAGGTGTCAAAAGGGAAAGAAAAATTCACGGGCTGGAGCCACTATTGCAACAACAGTACCAGAGGGCACAAATCACCCAGCGTCCGTTTAAGGCCTCGCTGGCAGGCTCCTATTGTTCATCAACGACGGTGCTATGAAGCACTCCCACGGAGGAGCTGCTCAATCGCAGCCCTTGCAGCAAAACAACTCCTTCTTTCAGGATAGGGCACCCTCCCTCCTGGGCAAATGCCCTCAACTATCCTGTCCAGTGTCCAAGGCAGTTCACCAGTGTTGTTCACCCTAGTCTAATACAGGCACCTTAGGCACAGCACCTGCGCCCTAAGCTCAAGTCCTTCCCTAACTCCTAGACTGTTCGGCTGGTGCACCGTCCTTCTTTCGGGGCCTCAGATTGTACTTCGTTACTCAAGGCACTGTTTCATCAACAAAAAGGGGCAGAAACTCAGGATCAGATGGGCATCGAGACTCAGATTCCGGTGTGTTAGAGACGGTGTTATCCGGGGCGGCCCTTATCTCTGGTGGGATTGCCTCAGACAGAACTGCATCTCTTTCTTTGTCCGTCTGCGCCCACCTCACCCGGGCGTCAGAGAAGGGAACGAAGTGTGGCACCTTCTCACACTCCTGATCACCAATGCCTTCGTTGACCCAACGGTCGTACAGGAGCGGGAAAGGCACCCGTTTCACATGAGATGTATGGATCCAATGCTTTCTGCCGTCTACCTTTACAGCCATTCTAGTGGCGAGAAGAACGATGACAGGCCCCTTCCACCTCGGCTCCAAGCTGCTTTTTTGTTGGAAGTTCTTAATCATCACATAGTCACCGGGCTGTATGCAATGCCCGGCCCCTCTGGTACTGGCCGCAATGTGGCTTGTATCTGTTGATGAAGTGAACGAACATCTTTAGACAATTCATACAGATAGTCTACAAACAGGGGGTACTCTATCTCGGAAAAGCGCTTGGGTCTGGGGACGCCCCAAACATTAGCAGGGCATCCGAAGACCACCTCATACGGGGACAACCCTGTTCTAAAATGCGCTGTCGCTCTGGTAGATAATAAAGCCAAGGGTAACGCATCTGGGCATCGCAGTCCTGTGCTTTCTTGAATCTTTGCTAGCTTCAGTTTGAGAGTACCATTGTACTTCTCAACCAGACCTGCTGACTGGGGGTGATTCGCTGCATGAAACATCTGCTTAATATGCAACCCTGTGCACACCAATTCAATGACTTTTGCATTGAAGTGACTTCCGTTGTCACTCCAGATCACGCGTGGCAACCCATAGCGCGGGAAGTACTCTTTTAGAAGTGCCTTCGCCGTTGCCATAGCTGTATTCTCTTTAGTGGGGTAAGCCTCAATCCATTTACTGAATGCGCAGATCACTACTAGCACATACTTTAGGTTATTAACTTGTTCCATTTCGATGACCTCCATCTGGAGAACCTCGAAAGGGAAGGAAGGCGGTGCAAAGTTACCAGCGGATGTACGAGTACCTTTCCCAGGGTTATGCTTCAGACAAATGATGCAATGCTTCACTAGGTGCGTGGCTGTCTTAGCGATATTATCATTCTGCCATACTGGGTCCAGCAACTTGCATATTCCTTTGGCACTAATGTGCGCCGGGCCGTGGGCCATGGTAACAACAGGGAGCACATATGAATTAGGTAGCAACCATCGCTGCTTCCCTGACAAGTCAGTCCAACACCCATCCTCATCCTAGCGACCTGTTCTCTCCTCCCACATCGCTAATTCATCTAAAGTCGCCTCACCCTGGATTTCCCTGACATTCTCCAATGTGTCCTCGAACATTCCATTGTCTGGGACCCACCTAGCGGGACCTGCCACCAACATCTTTGTTATCTTTGATCGAGCTGTCTCCTTAGCTGTCTGGTCTGCGAAAGCATTTCCCCTCCCAACATCATCTGTAATAGCCTTATGAGCGCTACATTTCACTATTGCTAACTTACTGGGAAGTGTCAATGCGGACAGCAATCTATGTATCAATGGCCCGTTCTGAATCCGCAGCCCGTGCGAAGTCAAGAACCCTCTCTCCGCCCAGAGGCGCCCAAAATTATGGACCACCCCAAAGGCGTACTGGCTGTCGGTGTAGATATTAACAGCCAGTCCCTCACTCAACTCAGAAGCCCTGAGGAGGGCAACCAACTCTGCAGCTTGGGCCGATTGGTGTGGGATATGGGATGTCTCAACTACACTGTGTAACGTTGTGATTGCATAGGCTGCAGTGGTGGTGCCATCTGGTAATTTGAAACAAGAGCCATCGACATATAGTTCCCCTTGGGGGTCAGATAAGGGAACATCAGTCAGGCCTACCCGTCCCTTCGTTTCTTCCTCAGTCCAAAATAAATAATCATGGACATCATTGTCCTTTTCTTCCGAAGGGAGGGGTAGTAACGTGGCTGGGTTCAGAGTAGCACATCTTTTGATGGTAATGTGCGGAGCAAACAGAGTCAATTCATAGCCAGTCAGACGCGCACTAGGAAGGTGCTGCGTCTTTGTCTTATTCAATAGCGTATCCACAGCATGAGGTACCATGACTGTGAGGTCAGTATCAAGGACGAGCCCTGCCGATTGTCTGATAGAAACTGCCACCGCCGCAGCAGCCCTCAGACAGCTCGGGAGCGCTCTGGCGACATTATCAAGCATGGCAGAGAAGTAGGCGCAGGGTCTCTGCTTACCACCAAAACCCTGTGTTAGAACAGAAAGCGCGCAACCGTCCACCTCATGCACGTAGAGCACAAAAGGCTTCTGGTAATCAGGAGTACCAAGCACAGAAGCAGAGCAAAGTGCAGTCTTTAATTGCTCAAAAGCTTGCTGGCATGCAGGTGTCCAAGGCAGGGGTTCATGCACATCTTTGGTGGTCAGGTAAAGAAGGGGTTTTGTTAGTAGGGAGTAGTTAGGGATCCAATGCCGACAATACGATGTTATCCCTATAAACGCGCGTACCTCGCGTTGGGTTTTAGGGACAGACATGTTAGTAATGGCAGCTATGCGCTCAGGTGTTAGTCTGCGACCCTCCTTCGACAGTAGGTGACCTAAATAGGTGACCTCCTGTCGACAATATTGAAATTTGGAAAGTGACACCTTGCGTCCATGATGCGCCAGATGCAACAATAATTTAACTGTGGCGTCTTTGCAACCATCCTCATTGTCCGAAGCCACAAGGAGGTCGTCAACATACTGCAATAGCACATTACCAGGGGGAAGCTCCAAAGAATCCAATTGAGCTTTCAAGGCTTGGCTATAAATACTAGGGCTTTCAGTACAGCCTTGTGGAGCACGACAGAATCTAAAGCTCCGACCGGCTATTGCGAACCCAAACAGATATCTGCTATCTGTATGGATTGGTATGCTGAAGAAAGCATTTTTTAAGTCAATTACAGAGAAACATTTTGCTGATGGGGGAATCATTGTTAAGATCGCTGTAATGTCCGGAACCACAGGGTATTGGCACAGGGTATTGGGGAACTACGATCTTATCACAAAACGATAAACGTCAGGGTGGGCATCAGAAGAATCCAAGGGTGCCTTTTTAAGAATAGGAAGAATAGGGCTATTACACACATTCGCCACAGTCTCTTCAACCACGGCAGACTTAATCAAATCCTGTATTATTTACAATAGGGCCTTTTCACCTGCCTGGGATATCTTGTACTGGGGAATGTGTGGCAATTTAGCATTGTCTCTGATCTGTATTGATACTGGCGGGATCTGGAGTAACCCCACATCCGTGTCTCCTGTAGCCCATAACGTACGTGGCACATCTCTAAACTCAGCTGGAAGGGGGGGCATCCATCGCGAAGCACTGTTTGGCACGGGCTACCTGCGGTCCAATAGTCATGTAAACGCCATCTGGAGAACAAAAAATTGTCGCATGCTGCCTTTTTAACAAATCGTGTCCTAGCAAATTTCCCCCGCAATTTGACGTCAGTAAAAATGGCGAATCGACCGTAAAGGGGCCAATAGTCAAAGCAAGAGGTTTGGCAATGGGGCTAATGACCGGCACGCCTGAGAAACCCACCGACACATTGTTTTGGCCAGACAGAGCTGCCCCCGGGACCAGTGAACGGGAAATAGAGCTATTCATAGCCCCTGTATCAACTAAAAAAATGTCAGTAGTACCCTGTAAATCAGAAGTGACATAAGGTCCATGCTGATCTATAGGCACAGGAACTGATCCCTCGCCCTGTCCTCGGCTGTCCTAGCTGTGAGACAACCCCGTCACTTCGTCCATGTGATAATCGTCATGATAGTACTGCCGTCCTCTGGGGTCGTCAAAATAATTCCCGCTCTGCCTATTGTGTGATGTGTCCTCTGACTGCATCCCCCCTCTACCTCCTGTTCCTCGTCCGCGTCCTCGAAAACCCCGACCCCTCGGGGGCCTCACCTTTCTGTAACAACTCCAGACACTCATTCCGCCAATGTCCCTCCTAATTTGCAGTCCGCACATTGATTGAGCCCGGGGGGTGCGTTTGAAGCACCACCCCTGCCAGACTGAAGCGGCCGTTGGGAAAACCCGAACCTCTACCTCGTCCATTTCCCCTCGCAACTTGCTGCATCAATACCCTCGTCTTCAAATCCTTTGACTTTTTCTCCACCCTTTCCTTGTCCTCATTCTCTCTATGTTCATAATATTGTGCCATACTCAATATCACTGACGAGGATGATGTCGTCCAAGTACTTTCCGAAGCCTGCAACCGTGTTGCAATCTCGGGCAGCAAGTTAGTGACAAATATGTTGACAAATAAACGAACACCACCCTCCTGTGACAGGTCCTGTCCACTAAAATCTAAAAACACCCCTTCAAATCTGGTAAAGAAATCCGACACACTCTCATCCTTCTTCTGGCGACACGCAGTCAACTTATCCCAATCCACTCTCTTTGGCGGGATAAGTGAGTGCATGTATGTAATAATACGCCCTGGCAAAGTGAGGAGCTCCGCTTTCGGCTTGTCGCCGGGCTTACGCTCCTTATCCCAAGCCCTGATCTCATCCCACGTTCCCCCAACTCTAGTGCGTGATCCTGTGTATGAACCTGCCTCCATATATCCACCGGTACCAACAGGCTGAAAAACAACTCTATGTCAGCTAGCGTCATTACTGTGGAGGAGGCCGCCTCCGTAAATTCTTTATAATATGCAGTGGGGTTTTTCCGGGGGTCCGGCAGCTGGCTCTTTAAGGATAGGACCTCACTCCTCTTCCAAGGAGTATAGATTCATTGTTCCTGAAACCGAGCGTCGACCCGTGGTCTAATCACAGCATCGGTGGAATCGCGCAGTTCTGGAATTTCAGGGTGGTAAATGGTATGAACTTCCCTCATGGGATGCTGTGTCCCCATTTTCGGAACCTTCTGGAGCAATCTACCTCGGTAACCCACTAGTGTTGTTATATTGCTAAAATCCTCATTGGGAGCCATACCTGCAGCATATACCCTATCCCGTATGTCATATATTATTTGCGGTGCAACACCTTGAGAACACTGTTCCCACAACTCTATCAGCATCGCTGACGTGTTTAAGGGCATGCTGCTGTATAAACGGTTCATAATCTTTCATCACACTCCACACATCCTCCATGCTATAGATCGGGTGCCGAGCCCACTGAGCTGCTTGATTCGCCACCATTTTCTTTTCCTCATCACCCACTGCAGAACGCACCAACACTTTATCCATTCGATCTCGCGCTGCTGTCCAGTTCACATCATGCACTCCACGCGCAGGAGTTTCGACATTCAACTGCGCCTGGTGTGTCACACTCACGGGGGAAGGAGCAGGCGCAGAGACAGGTACCATCATGTAGGGAGACAGGGTGGTAGGGGTGAAAGGGGGAGTAGCAGTCGACACAGAACTGATAGACTGGGCAGGGGAGATAACTGCACCCGCCCCAGTGACTGGTGTGAGTAGAAGAGAAGCAAGAGGGGCCGGGGCTGAAGCCGTAGCGCTAGAAACAGGAATGCTAGAAGGGGCGGCACTAGAGGCCAAGGACTGAGAGGTCGGGCCTGCCGAGTTTATCCGTTCAGGGGCATAAGGAGGAGGAGGACGAGAATCCAATAGCTCTTCGACAAAATCATTACCTTCCTCTCTAGTAACATAATACTTTACTTGTCTGTAACCAAAACTTTCTATCTGCACATTCTATACCCTTCTCTATCTTTCCTCTTTCATAGGCTACTGCTTTCTGTGTTATAGTTTGCGTCTGCCTCCTCCAGGCCTCTTTCTCTGCTCTCAGTCGTCGCTGCTTTGCTTCTTTCTACCATACTCTTAGAGAGTCAAACATCGACTGTCTGCTCCTCCTAGCGAACAACTTGTCCTGCAAGAAGTTCAATTTCTGTTCATCAAACGAGCCAGTAAGCGGCCACTGTAACTCAGCATTGTCCCTCATATATTTATGCCACAGTGTGCTAAACATAACAGGGCCAATACCATGTTTAACGCATACGTCAAAATTTGGAGAACCCTCCGGAGGTGCAGGCTGGCTCTCTTCCAATCGAGCATCAGTAGAACAACATCGACATCCAAAACACCCCAATTTGCTGAAACAAGGCATCTTAATATAAGACACATGCACTGTCCCTAACGGACAAGTTGAACACCAACAATCGACAAACTAAGACAAGATAAAGTAACAAATATTAGTAAAAACCAGACCAAAACGGTCCAGGGACCACTCCCTACAGTCCGGGGACTGTATCAAATTCGAGAAGACAGGCTCCAGCCCCAGACCTTTTCAAGCATTAGCCAAATTACTAGTTGGTCTGGCAGATTGTTCGTGGGCAGTCCCGGACCTTTTCAAGCACGGGCCAAATTTCCAGGTGGTCTGGTGAACTGCTCGCAAACACTCTGTGCCTTTTTCAAGGGTCCGCAGACCTACCAAGTTCAAGACAGTCCGGAGACCGTACCAAGACACAGCCCGTCAACTCGTGTCGCTCAAGCAAGGCAGTTCAAAAACTGCAGACAAGACAGTCAGGAGACTGTATCAAGACACAGCCCGCAGGCTCGTGCCGTCCAAGAATGGCGCAATTTTTCCAAGAATCAAATCACTCACCTGGTGCACACAGGTCGAGTCAAGTTATTCTCCACTGCCGACTCTTCGGACCAAACGGTCAACTCCAAGGTTTTGCCTTCTCAGGACCCCAGCCGGTGACCACTAGACGAGGGGGCGCCTGATCAGCCGGGCGGGGCAGCTGCGAGAACCAGGCTCGGTCTTGTGTGGGGTACCCCGATCCGCCCAACCGACCAAATGCACCCCCGACCCTGCAACATGATTATGGGAGAGTCGGATCACCTTGCGGGGTCACTGTTCGGGCGCCAACTGAAGGAAGTGGCCCTCTAGGGCCACTCTGGTTTTCTCACAACCACCTGCTATGCCTTCCCAAGAATGAAGAGTCTGTCAGACAGTAGAGAATGCAAACTTACATTTTATTAGCAATGCTCTGCAGAGGAGTCCATCATGACCTGCACCCTAAGATGTCTGCCGAGGGACTGACTCCCCAACAGTCTACAGTGAGTAATCATTCTTCCCCAAGAGCCTCCAACCCCGCCCACCATGGAAAACTACCGGCCTGGGCCGAACATGAACAAAGGAGGCACAGGGAGATGAGCTACCACCTGCCAGATGGGTACATGTTATCAGAGACCCAAGGCCACTGCGCTGGGTCTCAGCGTCTCCTAACGTGGGAGCAGAACTACACACTTGGATAGGTATGTGAGAGCAGAATGGTCTCCTCATTAGCAAGTCGGGAAACAGCCTTGGACAGAAAGAAAAATAATAACGAAATACAGTGTTCTGCTGAGGCAAGCAATACGAGCCATGAGGCCTAACTCAGGCACAGTCTAAGCAGCCTAATAAGGATTACGAAAAACAAAATGGAGTCACACTCGCTAACTGTAGCCTGCGCATTACGGGGATAACTCAGTGGGTTGCATAACGTGAATACAAATGGCATCTATTTAGTCACACATTGCTAACCTAATTTAACGTGAAAGGAGTGCGTTGCAGGGATGGGAATTTGAAACCTAACACTAGTCCCCCCCTTCTCTTGATATATATTTAGCACAGCGGCTCAGCCGAGGGACTATTACTCTTTCTCTTTTGTTCTATTCCCCTTCTTGAGACATCACGACCTCTACTATGAACGACAACCTGAGCTTGAGTTTTGGGGAAGACATTGTAGCAGAGATTCTCAGGACACCATCACTACTTGACAGTGTAGGACACATGGCAACTGCGAGTATACAAGGAGACTGGAACTCTTTAAAATCACTTAATAAGCAACAGGTTAAAATCGCCCTCCATGGGGCAGTAATGACCGAATACCTTAGGGCCAATGTGGCGCCCAATGGCCTTCTGGTGAGAACAGCACCCCGGATCTTTCTAGACAATTTGATTTTCAGACGCGAGTGGAGCCAGATCGCCTGGAAATGTACCCGCGACTGGCTCATATTTATCATCAGCACAGCCAAACGTCTATCTGAAGCGCTGATAATCAAAATCAACATAGCGGAAAACGGCCTAAAAACAGGGATAAGCATCTCCGCTTTTAAGACTCGGCTGGCTGAGATTAATGCTGAGATGACTGACCACCGCCATTACCTAATGCAACAAAAAATCCAGAAGTTACAGAAGGACATAAAGAGATTTGACAGGGAGAAGATTTACCCCTACACAAAGGAAGACTTCCAACCTTCTGAAAATGATGCACTATCGGATGATGGCTCATCAACTTCCAACTACTCCAACCGCTCCTCTAACAGTAATTCGAGTAGCAATGGCTGGGGGAGAAACACGAACCAACAGGGACTCCTTCCACCACCTCCACACCCAGTCATGTATGGGTATCCCAACCAACAATACCCCCCACCAGGACCCCTGTGGTACCCAGCCTATCCAGAACCACAAAAAGGCTTCCAACCACCGCTCTTCCAAACCCCCCCCCCCTCCTTTTTGGAACAGAGGCAGGGGCAGAGGAAGAAGAAGAGGGAACAAGCAGGTCCAATGGCAGGATACAGAGACACAGAGAACAACAAGGAACAAGACCAACCAAAAAACCTGATTGTGAACCTATCCAAGAGGACACTATCCCCGGATGAAGTCAGGGTACTAGAAAAAGGACTGGGTTTCGTTCCTACACCCAGAGAGGACAACTTCAGACTCAATGAGGAACTTCACTTGTTGTTCCGCAAAATTCGACTCAGGTCTTTCTTCAAAGACCACCCTACTACTAAAAGAGAGGACACAGGCCTGAGACCACCATCTAAGTTTACCCGGACATCGAGTATGGTACCCAGCGAGGTCCTTACTTTCGAGAAAGCGGTCTTGAAACAAGCCAATCAATTAAAGAAGAAAGAAACATTCAACAATCTGCCCAAAAGCCTCAGCAAGGCCATCACATCCCTTAAAGAAGACGCAAGCATTACCATTAAACCTGCTGACAAAGGGGGAGCCACAGTTATCCTAGACACCAGTGACTACAAGCAAGAGTGTACACGACAACTCAACAATACCAAATACTACAAAAAGCTGGAGACTGACCCCACAGAACGTTTGCTGACCCACATCAGGATTCTCGTGAATGAAGCAGCTAAGGAGGGCTGGATCTCCCCTCAGGAAGTATCATTTCTGATGAACACCGACTCCAGGATACCATATTTCTATCTCCTCCCAAAGATACACAAGGGCATTGTCCCACCTCCTGGGCGCCCCATCGTCTCAGGCATCGGATCGCTCCTGGAACCCTTAAGTCAGTTCAGTGACTACTTCCTACGACCCCTCATCCAAGGGACACCTGCCTATCTACAAGACACACGAGACGTCCTGAACTTGATCCCGGAGATCAACGAGAACAACATCGAGGAGATTAACCTACTACTGACGCTTGACGTTGAGGCGTTATATACGAATATTCCCCAAGACGCCACCATTGAGGTCGTTGAGAACTTTCTACGTGAGGCGGACATCCCTACCAACACACCTGTGCATTTCATCTTGAACTGTATCACCATCACCATGAAAAACAACTTCTTCCTGTACAGGACCACTACCTACCATCAAGTACAGGGTACCTCTATGGGTAGTACATTTGCGCCTAGTCTGGCGGGGCTGTACATGGCACATTTTGACTCATCCCACATCTTCACGGACTCCAACCCGTTTAAGGAGAACCTCTTGACATGGAAGAGGTACATTGATGATATTTTCATCCTTTAGAAAGGTACGGAGGAGACCTGTCTTGCTTTCCATGATTGGATCAACGGTCTGAACCCCTAATTGCGGTTCACCAGAACTCTATCCAATAAGGAGATCCCTTTCCTTGACCTGATGATATCCCTGGAGGGTGACCATCTACACACAAAGACCTACAAGAAGGAAACCGACTGCAACAGCCTACTCTCTTTCGAAAGTCACCACCCGAAGGCTTTGAGAGAGAACCTTCCTTACGGCTAGTTCCTGAGGATACGGCGCAATTGCAGTTCCACTACTGAGTTTGACCAACAAGCTACCACTCTTTCTCGTAATCTCAAAGAGAGACACTACCCCACAGACGTCATACAAAAAGCTCGGAAAAGAGCGAGAAACAATAATCGTCAGAGCCTGCTGGAAACCAGGGTACGTCAACCTGACTATGTCATGACTTGCGTCACAACCTTCACCCCCCTGTCCAATCAAGTTAAAAACATTATCCGACGTAACTGCAAGATCTGAAACTCTGGCTCCCTCAACCTAGAACACCCTAGGTGCGCCTTCAAAAGGACCACCAATCTGAGGGACCACCTAGTCCACACACGACCACGTCCCAGCAATAAACCTCCAGATAATACCCTTTGGAACTTACCCCCGGTGACAGGGCACTATCCTTTTGGCCAGTGCAACGCATGAAGCCTTGACAAAACATACCAAGAAATTACAAATAGGGGAGTTTACCTGGGAGCAACGCTGCCACACGAATTGCAACACTAAGAACTGCATATATTTAATCACAGGCCCCTGTGATCTCATCTACATAGGGATGACCACCAGACCCATCAGAATCAGGATAAGTGAGTACAAGAGCACCATCCGCTGTGGTCTCACTGCTACTAAAATGTGCAATCACTTCATTGACAAAGGGCACCCATGCAATGCCATTCAGTGGACCATTTTGGAAATCAACCAAACATGGAATAATGCCTCGCTTCTGCGACGCGAACAACTCTGGGATCACCGCCTCCAAACAAACATACGAGGCCTGAACGATGAAATACCATGGACAGAACTGTGACCCCACACCTACCGTTGCCTCGACTGAATGAACTGATGATCCTGAGACATCCACATCCCCGCATTTCGGCATGATAGCTATTATCTGTTTCATGCACGTATGCAGAACTCTCCCCTTCTCTCCCTTTCTTCTTTCCCCCCCCCCTTTGCACTAACCCACTGCGGAGTAGTAACTCTCCGCAGTACCATCAAAGAGGATAACTTTAGGCATTCCTTACGGTACAGCCTGAGACCTTGAAATACATTTGCCTAGTGGTCACCTTCTCACACCTGCTAGGCCTTACTCTATGCCTGACCCTTATCTTCTGGGTCATCTATTTTCCTCATGTTTCCTGTGTTGAGCCCGAGGACCCGCTCCAATATGGCGCCCGACGGGTCCTCTTACTCCATTTCCCTTGAGTTCTACAGGCCAATGCAAGATGGCCCCGCGCATGGGCAGCGCATCTTCCAGCACACATTTGTGGTGACGTGACTATCACGCTACCACAACACTTCGATAGAGTCCAACAGGCCGTTGCAAGATGGCCCCCGCGCAAGGGCAGCGCGTCCCCTAGCACACGGTGATGACGTGACTCATTACGCTTCAACTCCATACACCTGGCAGGCACTTGCATCAGCTCCCCCGCCCATCACCAAATCCGGAAGCAGGACACTCCCCGATTGAGTGCTCAACACTATTTGTAGAGCCCATACGGAGCGGGCCATCATAATGCAGGCAGGCATGCTGGTGGGTAGGTGATGCACGACGTTGCACCCTCGGCTAACTGTGAGTATATGCTCTAGGGGTCCCCGTGGCCCTCTCCATCGGCGACGTTAACAGACCAGTAAGTCCTTGTAATGCGCTGTTAATGACTGTGTTTTGTCTATTCCTTCACGCATTTTACCACAGTCTGTTACAGTTCGGGTGCCTGCAGGCACTAGCCTATGGAGCATCTCTTTACCTTCTAAGCGGTAAGAGCCCGCATACCACTGTGCTGCTTGAGTCACAATTTCACATTTGGCACCTATGACGTTTAAACTTGGCACGCGTATCACTTTGCCTCTGTGCCCCCGAGGCAATAACTTTTGCGGGCAATTTTTTTTAACCTCTCACTTTAGGGGTGGTGTCACGCTGCTGGGTATGGGCTGCACCGCACACGTCCTTGCCACCCCCATGGCATGACCTATAGCCGGTGCCCCACGCCAGCGGCGGCATTTACCTATGCGGGGCAAGTACCCTCACATTCAACGACTAGTATGTATGTCGTCTGTCTCTTTGCCTATTCATGGTTTTAATATAATTTTAAGTTATGCTTTTCGCATTAATGTACCATGTGGAGGTTTACATTGATTCCTCCGTTGTCTCTCTCTTTTCTGTCTCCCATTTTTGGTTCCTAGGTTGCGACAGCAGAGGCTAAAGTATTTAGTGTGTGCTACATTTTAGCTACACACAGGTGTTGCCCGCCCTGATTGAGTAGGGTTCTTGACCCCACTCTTTTCACGTTTTTATTCACCACACCTGGTCCTGATGAAGCGCCATGGATCATTATGACTGAGCAGGCGCGAAACATGTTGACCTATCACCGATAGTTACGAAGGCACCTAATGCCCTTTCTAGTAACTCATGACCTTCGGAGTCTTTTATCCTGGCAAGGGAACCCTCACATTAAAATTCACTGACTTTTGGTATCCCTTAGTCAGTTTTATCCTTCACGCACCCACTCACAACTCACAGAGGACCCTCTATCCGCACACCCGCACTCATCTAACAGCAGTCTCAACAAAAGATCTCTGCAAAAGCGACCCTTCGGGGGACCCGTAGGGCATTGCAGCGCCAGCCCGCCGAGGAGCAACCGCCCAATGATGAAGCATGACATCCTTCGGGGTGTGTGAGGGCATCATGAGACAAGACTAGCGCTTGCCTCTAGACAGTGAGTTCTACACCTAGGACCATCCCCTTCCTTTTTCCTGGTCTATCTGCAGGTGACTTTCTGCGCCTAGCCTTGGAACAGTTACCCCCATGTTGATTTGTTTTTAAATGCTTTACATACCTGTCTTTGAAGTTAAGCCTGCCTGCTCGCAGCCACGTTACCAAGGGATGAGCATAGGAATAATTTTCTAAGACCTATTCTGAGCCCTATAATGTGTTAGTGGCCTTATTGCCAGTGGCAGACCAGCATTTGCCCCTACCAATAATCCACTTTCTAACATTTGGTGCTCAGCGGTGTGGATGAGGACTTGCGTTTAAAGAGTACACCCTTCAGTAAAGTGAATTAAGATTTTTAAAATCCTCTAAATTGCCTTAGAACAAAACTTTTGAGTTTGATTTTTGGAATATGGACTAAAACTGTTTTTAATCCATTGTTTTGATTTTTCCAAATTGTCCTAAGTCTGTGTGCCTAGTTGTTGTGACCCAAAACTAGGGAACCATGGAGCTGGACCTGGCTAAACTGTCCCAGTTCGCGGCGGGTGATATTTGGGTACAGTGTAGGCTTAAGGGGCTGCCTGCTTCCAACAAGATTAAGAAGGCAGAGTTGCTTAAGTCCCTAACGGCCTGGGCTGGGGTAGCTGAGGAGATTCAAGGGGGGATGGAGGGTGAGCCCCCCAACCTCACCCCAGAGGGGGGTGAGGATGATGCCTCTTCCATTATTTCTAGTGTTAGCCATATGATTCCAGATAGTGGGAGGGGGGAAGGGTCCCTTACTCAGGAACCACCACTGTCCCTTGCAGAGAGACAGCTTAAGGCTCAATTAGCTTTGATAGCTTTGGAGCAAAGGAAACTGGAATTGGCTGAGAAGAGATGGAAGAGGGAGGAGGCGTTGAAAAGAAATGGTGGCAGTGAAAATAATGAAGATTTTGAAATGTCCAGGGGTGGTGGTCTTGATCACAATCTTCCCAAGGGTATAGTACCCAAGTACACTGAGGGGGATGACATTGACAAGTGGCTAGCAGCTTTTGAGAGGGCCCTTAGAATGAGTAGGATCCACTCTAAGTATTGGGGTGCACTCCTGTGGGAGTTGATTCCGGTAGCTGGGAGGGATAGGCTCCTGACCCTGAAGGGAGAGGATGCAGAATCATACCAGCAGATGAAGGCATGCTTAGTCAAAAGATTTGGTCTGACTCCAGAGCAGTACAGGGTGAGGTTTAGAGGCACCCAGAAATTGAGTTCAAAGTGTTGGGTAGAATGTGTGGACGTTTCAGTGAAGGCACTGGAAGGCTGGATTGTTGGTAACACTGTTGATGCATATGAGGGATTGTATAATTTGTTTTTGAAAGAACATATTTTGACTCATTGTGCAGAAGAGAAGTTATGCCAGTATCTAGTGGATTCTAAGCTGACAGACCCCAGAGAGCTGGGAGAAGCAGCTGATGAGTGGGTGAGAACCCGGGTTTCCATTCAGCACCAGGGGGGTGACCAGAAGAAAGAAGGACAGGTCCCTCCCCAGGCGAAAGCCCAGGGAAAAGAAGGTCAAAAACAGAAGGAGTGAGTGGGGGGGGAAACATGGCGGCGGGCTGACGCCGGTCGCGGGAGCTCCTGGCGCAGCGCGAGGCATGAACTAAATGAAGCGGATTTATAGGAAGAATTAACCCGCTAGCGATGTGAGACGTAGCGGAGAAGAAGCGGTGAAGAAACACAATTAGTTTTCGGAAGATTTAAATTAAACCTACGAACTTTTTTACAGAAGCCCAGAGTTCCTTTCCTTGGTTACATGGGCCAGGACGCGGCGGATCAGTTCGGGACCTGGAGGCGCTTGGGAGACCTCTGGAGGAGGACGAGGTCAGCTGCAGCACTGATCGGCTTCCGGGCCGGGGGCGGCAGTGTCAGAACAGTACACTGGCCAGGGAGACAGGAGGAGAAGTTTGGGAAGAGCCGAGGAGGACGTTGTGGTGAGGAGCCCAGCCCGGACTCTTGGACAGAGGGGGTAAGGCGAAGGAGCTGGGGAGGATTACAAGTTAAGGAAAAAGAGGCTCTGTCGATGGAAAGGGACTCGTTTTGCATGACTTTGAAGTCCGATAAAGAGAGGGAGAAGGAGGGAGAGAGGGAAGGTGCCGCAGACATAGAAAGAGCAGGTGGTGCCCAAGCTGGGTCGGAGGTATTAGGGGGGCCAGAAAAGGATATCGTAATTACGCCAATTAATAAAGGAGCCCCCGCTTTCTAGACAAGAAATAGATATCAGCTGAGGTCTCATCCCTAGGCGAAAAGCAGAGGGTGTAAACCTAGTGCAGGGGGAGAAAAGACGGTTAGAGAGGTGGTACCAGTTTCGCCAAAGAAAAAAGCGATAAAATCTGGGGGGAGACAAAAACGGTGTGGAGACAAGACCACGCGTATATTGGTAAAAACTACTCCGTCCCTAACCTCCTATTTTAAAATAATGGAGCAGGTTGCAGCCCCTAAAGGAGGGGGGAAAAAAGGCGCACAGATAAATTCTGCCCCTCTACAACTGGAAAATCGCTTCACATTATTAGCGGATGAAATAAGCGGGGATGGCGCGGAAGGCCAATGCAACGACCAGTCTGGGACCCAGGAGGCATTTAGTAACGCCAATTCCCTCCATATTACAGCTGCATCCCCCACCATATCAATAATGGCACCAATATCAGGTGTCGGCCAACCACAAGGTAGTGGCAGTACCTTGGAGGGGGGGAATATGGACATAACACAAGGAGCAGAGGGGGGAAAGAGTCAGCTCGAATTGATGTTTTTGAGTCTAAGAGAAGACATGTTTTCGAAATTTGAGATTTCAGAGACTAACCAGAAAGGGATACACAACAAGTGTGACGTCTTAGAAGAAAAACTGGATGATATAGCCTCACGAACTGGGGCATTGGAGAGCGAGGTGAAGATTCTGTTAGAAGCAGTGTCTGAGAACACTAAAGACCTAGAAAAATTAAAAGCGCAGAATAGAACCTTGCAGGAGGACAAGGAGAGGCTGGAGATGCAGGCGAGACGGAACAATCTAAGAGTCCTTAAAGTTCCGGAGGGTGCAGAAGGGGGAGACATTAAGGCTTTTATATGCAAAATCCTGAAAGAAGGAATCCTGAAGGATAGACCGGACATAGATCTGGAGAAAGAGATCCAGAGAGTCCATAGAGACCCCTTCAAGCTAAATCCCGCTAGAAAGGCTCCGAGGAAAATATTGATTAATTTTCTTACGTACTCGGTTAAGGAGTTAGCACTGGGGAGAGCTTTAAAAGAAACATCATTAAAACATGAGTCATTCAGTTATCAAATCAGATCAGATCTTGGAAAAAGAACGGCTCAGAGGCAGTGGGAGCTTGGGTCTAGAATGGATGCATTGAGAAGCCGGGGGGCTCAGGTCTAAATGAAATTTCCAGCCATGCTTAAAATAATGTGGCAAAATAAAATGCATAATATTAGTTGCCCGGACGAAGTTGACATATTTTTGGCACAGATGTAGACATTAGTTTGAGATAAAGATAGATAAAAGAGACTAGATTGTGGTGGTAGAGAGAATATTGTGTGTTCTTAATAGTGTAAAATAGTCCCAAAAAAAAAAAAAGTATAAAAATAGGGGGTTTTCTTCAAATTTTCTTTTGTGTTGAGGCTTCCCGCTGCAATGGGAGGATCTCGAATTGCGGTTTTGAACCGCCAAAGGAGTAATAGGAGGGTTTCCTGGGGGGGGGGGTGGGGAGCACAGGGTGTGGGGAGTAAGGGGGAAAAAAGAAAAAATGTAGTCCTCATACAGGCTTTAGGCTCACGATGGAAGAAATTAGGAGGCCATAAAGACAACAGCTTTAAATATGGATAGGTCTAATAAAGTCAAAATATTAACATGGAATGTGAATGGACTGAGGAGTAGGAGAAAGATGTCTCGGGTTTCAGAATTTTTAAGGAATAGTGAGGCATACATTATTTTTTACAAGAGACCCATTTGGAAGCACAAGAGTGTAAACAGAGTTTTAGTAAAGTAAGATGGGTTCAGGAGGTGCTCTGTTCTGAGCAAAGAGGAAGCACAAGGGGAGTGGCATTAATCATAAAGAGTAATGCAGGAATAAAAGTAGTTAAACACGAGACAGACCAGTCAGGGAGATGGTTGGTGGCCACTATAATGATTCAGGAGAGACCCTTGGTTTGCGCAGTATACTATGGACCAAACGAAGATAATCCGGGAGCACTTTTAAAACTTGAAGTTTGTCTGCTAGACACAACAGCACCGATCATAATGGGGGGAGACTTCAACCTGGTTTTAAATAAGGAAATAGATCGCACCTCGAAAGTAAAATATAATAGTCCCCCTAAAACGTCTGCTAGTTTAAAAAATATGATGAGAGAGTTTAATTTGTTGGATATTTGGCGAAGTAAGAAAGGGGAAACCAGGGACTTTACTTTTTATAGTAAGAAATACAGGCATCATTCACGAATTGATTATTTCCTTATAGATCAGGAGCTGTTTACAGAGGTCGAGACGATAAATCATATTCCTGCTATATTATCAGACCATTCAGCAGTTGCTATGACTTTGGGGTTGCAGCAAAAAGAGGCGCAGAAAAGGTGGACAGTAGATAGGGCGATATTACTTAATGAAGAAGTGATTAGAGATCTAGGGGAAAAGACGGACAAGTATTTTAATTTTAATATTGGCACAGCTAAGGATCAGATAGTGTGGGAGGCTTTTAAAGCGTATCTAAGGGGGACGATTAGCTCCATAACGGCGGGAAGAAGGAAAGCCTCGAAACAAGAGGAAGCAAGAAAGATAAGTGAGATTAAGGGAAAAGAAGGAGAATTACAGAAGGCATCAATGGAAGGTTTAAGCACAGTGCCTGTATTAGCGAAAGAGCTGGAGAGGTTGCAGGCTGGGTTTCAGGCTAAATTAGATAAGAAGCTTTTAGACAGGTGAAAAGCAAGCAAGCTTCAGCATTTTGCATATGGGGAGAAGTGTAGTTCCCTATTGGCGTGGAAAGCCAAGTCAGATAGGGCAAGGAATACGATAAAGAATCTAATAAAAAGAGGGTCAGGAGAAACCATACATGCGGACCAAGAGATTCGTGAAGAAGCTCGAAGCTTTATGAGCGAATTGTATAAAGAGGATATAATGCCAGGACAAGAGAACATTCAGAAGTGGTTAAAACTGATAACACTCCCTCAGTTGACAGAGGAACAAAAGGTATTTCTGGAAGGAGGCATTACTGAAGAAGAAGTAAGGACACAATGTAAAAAAATGGCAAGGGGAAAAGCAGCAGGCCCAGATGGTCTCCCAATAGAGCTGTATTTATGCATTCTGGACAAAGTTGTGCCAATTTTAAAAATTTTGTTCAACAAAATTTATATAGAAGGGGAAAATCCACCTAGTTCATGGGCAGAAGCCACAGTCACGTTAATTTTAAAACCGAATAAAGACCCCCAGAAGATTGACTCCTTTAGACCTATATCCCTATTAAATTCGGATTACAAGGTATTTTCAGGCATAGTGGCATCACAGGTTGCAAAGGTAATAAAGGGGGTAGTCCATCCTAACCAGAGGGGCTTTATACTAGGGAGGCAGTTGAACAAACTCACAATTCAGGTAATGGGGGCCATGGATATGGCTGAAGCAAGAAAGGCTCCACTAACCGTAGTGGCAATAGATGCTGCCAAAGCATTTGACCAAGTGAATTGGGCATACTTGTGGGAGACCCTAAAAAGCTTTGGCTTCCCGAATAACCTAGTCAAGGCGGTGAAAAATCTATACCTTAGTCACAAAGCAAAGGTGCTGGTAAATGGGGGCTTGACAGATTGGTTTGGCATTACAAGAGGCACTAGGCAGGGGTGTCCTATGTCCCCGCTCTTGTTTGATTTATATATTGAGCCGTTTGCCAGCTGGCTTAGGGCAGATATTTTAATTTCCCCTTTTAGTTTTGGCGAGTTAGAAATTAAACTTGCGCTATACGCAGATGATTTGCTTTTATATACGACAAATCCACAAGAAGCAATTCCTATTCTAATGGAGAAGGCGGAGAGATTCGGCGAGGTTTCGGGGCATAAAATCAATAGAGAAAAACAGAAATTATGGAATGGAATCAGGAGGTGAGAAGTCAGGGGGTCAAAAACCAAATGAGATATTTAGGGGTACAGCTTACCCAGAAACTGAAGGATATCCCTATAGTTAACTGGAAGAGAGTCAGCAAGGAGGTAATAAGTTTACTTTTACGATGGGCAAACCTCCATTTAAATATCTATGGGAGGGTCAACCTCGTGAAAATGATTATCTTACCAAAAATCACTTTCCTATATAACTCCATCCCACTGTCCTTTAGGAAGGAAGACATAGCCAAGCTACAAGGTAAAATAGGTAGCTTTATATGGGCAACGAAAGGCCTGAGAATAGCCTGGAAAAAGCTTAGAAGAGGGCTCGCTGCGGGTGTGTTGGCACTACCGGATTTACTCACCTATTGTTATGCCTTCCACTTAAAAAATTTCCGAATGTTGGCTAGTAAGACTGATAGTTCATCATTAGGGCTATTATTTGAGGCCATACTGAAAGATGTGGTGCAAGGGCAGCAACACTTTCTCTACAAATACGGAGACCCGAAGTTTTACAAGAAAGTAAGGCTAAAGATTTTAAGGGCGGCCTTAGAGACCTGGGCATATATAAGAAAGAGAATGAAGATTTCATACTACGCAGCACAGGCCCCAATTTGGGACTCCCCAGGCACCCCTGAATGCCTAAGAGATCAACTCAGTCAGCCGTTGAGAATGGGAGGTGTAAATTATTGGGGAGATTTAAAAAAGGAATCTAATTTGGTAAGCTGGGAAGTGCTTAATAGTCTAACAAGAGGAACACTGACGAGGTTTAAATATTATCAGATATCCTCCTGGTGGGCAACACAAAGCTGGCCTCAAGAGGAGGAACATCCGAAACTGGATCAAGTGACCAGAACAGACAAATGGAAAAAATAAATATCTTTCTGGTATGGGGCTCTACTGGATGCAGAGGACAGTGTGGAAAGTGAAATCACAAAGCTTTGGGGTGAAGAATACAGAGACGATGACATCAATAAAATATGGTCTGATTCGTTTGCCATGCTGCAGGCTGTGGTAAAACCAGCATCGCTTAAGAGGAATCACTTGTATACAGCCTACAGAGTTTACTGGTCCCCACAAAAGTTATCTAAAGTTACAGGTAACATGTATAATTGTCCTAGGTGCAAGTATCCCATAGCAGATGACATACATATGTTCATGGGGTGTCCGAGAATTAAATCCTATTGGATGGAGGTATGTAACTTTTTGGAAGAAGTGCTGGGGATACCAATGGAAGTAAGTACCAGTATGATATTCTTTGGTCTTACGAATGACTATCAGTTGAATGCACTTAATTCCAAGTTTACGTTTTATGTGATAATTTTAGCGAGATGAGAAATATGTAGGATGTGGAAAACAGAAACCCCCCCCAACCTTTGCTGAATGCTTAAAGAATATCATCTTCACCAGCGAATCAGACATGGCGTGTGACCAAAGAAGTAAAGCTAGGATTTGGTCTGCATTGTTGGATTGGAGGCAGAAGGCGAGTGAGTCCTTTGATTAAGCCAAGCTTACTGTTGGTCCTGGCCTCCTTAGTAACATTCCGGGGCCCCTAAAGTGAACAGGAGATGGAAATGGAAACAGTATTATCTTTGTGGGGAAGCTCTATTCTCTCCATTTCCTCCGAGGGTTGGTACAGGTTGGTGTGGAGATATAGGAGGAATCCTAACAAGAGTGTTGGCAGTATGAGGACAAATAAAAAAATAAAAAAAATAAAAACAGGAGTACTCCAATGACCCACAAAAACCTGCACAACGAGGGGGGGGCCCGAGCCAACCCAAATTCAAAGGGAGGAGGTATCAGGGAAAGAATGGTAGGTTCTTTGATCCCTCAAAGGTGGGTAAGTGCTTCGACTGTAACCAGCCAGGGCACAAACAGGGAGATGCTGTCTGCGCCAAGAAGCTCCCCCCTAAGGGGCCATCCACAGGGATTGCCAGTGTAAGTGTAGGGGTGGAGAGTGGTGCCCCAGAGAGGGGTAGTCAGGTGGTGGAAGCAACCTTAGTGTCCCTCGGTGGGGTGAATATTGCAACCCTTGCTGCCTTACCTCCAAACATGGACAAGTACAGGCAGAGGCCTAAAGTGAATGGGACTGATGTTGAGGCTATCAGAGACACAGGGGCTAGTGTAACTATGGTCCTGGACGAGCTGGTGCCTCCAGGGAGGTTGATACCTGGTGAGTTTCACCAGGTGACTTATGCAGACAGCACTACCAAGCTCCATCCTATGGCTGTGGTGGATTTAGAATGGAGAGGTGTGACAGGCCCTATTAAGGTAGCTGTGTCAAAGGTGCTCCCAGTCCAGTGTTTACTGGGCAATGATCTTGAAGCCTCTGAGTGGTCAGAGGTGGAGAGAGGACTCCATATGAAAATATTGGAGCTCCCTGAGTGGGTATGTGCTGTGACTAGGTCACAGACTAGCCAAAAGGGAGGGGCTGGACACTTGGACCCTGGAACAAAGGGCCAAGCATCCAAGGACAAGGGTACTGAGCCTGGTGAGCCAGCCCAGGGAACTCCGGAGGGGCAGGAAGAATCTAACCCTGATGGGGAGGATCTGGCCTCTGAGGGAGGGACTCCATCCCTGCCAGAGCTGTCAAATTTGGTAGAACTGACAGGAGCAGGTGGACCCTCCAGAGAGGAGTTCAGTAAGGGACAGCGAGACTGTCCCACCCTTGAGAGCTTGAGGCGGATTGCTTCTAAGCAAGAGGAGGGGTATGACAGTGGGTTTCATAGAATCTACCGGGAAGATGGACTGCTTTATACTGAGGCCAGAAACCTGAAGGAGGGGGCCACCAGGAGGGTGGTGGTGCACCAGAAATACAAAGAGTTCATCCTGACTTTGGGTCATGATATCCCCTTGGCAGGACATTTGGGACAGACAAAGACATGGAACCGGTTGGTGAACCATTTCTACTGGCCCCATATGTCTGAAACGGTAAAGGAGTTTTGCAGCTCCTCTGTCACCTGTCAGGTCAGTGGCAAGGCAGGGGGTAAGACGAAGGCTCCCCTAATACCACTGCCAGTGGTTGGGGTTCCTTTTGAAAGGGTGGGGATGGACATTGTTGGTCCCCTGGACCCACCTACTGCATCAGGGAATAGGTATATCTTAGTGGTAGTGGACCATGCCACTAGGAACCCTGAAGCAATCCCTCTTAGAACCATTGCTGCTCCTGCAGTGGCTAAAGCAATGCTTGGTGTGTTCACCAGAGTGGGTTTTCCGAAAGAGGTGGTATCAGATAGGGGCACGAACTTCCTGTCCAGCTATCTGACTGCTATGTGGGATGAGTGTGGTGTCAACTACAAGTTCACCACCCCCTATCACCCACAAGCAAATGGTCTTGTTGAGAGACTCAACAAAACCCTGAAGGGCATGATAAATGGGTTGTCAGAGAAACTCATGAGGAGATGGGATGTTCTCCTCCCATGCTTACTGTTTACCTACAGGGAGGTGCCACAGAAAGGGGTTGGTTTCAGTCCCTTTGAGTTGTTGTTTGGACACCCTGTGAGGGGGCCATTGAGCCTGCTGAGAGAGTCTTTAGAGAAGCCTCTTAAAGAAGCAAAGGACAATGTGCTTGACTTTGTGCTAGGCCTGAGATCTAGAATGGCAGAGTACCTGTACAAGGGAAACAGGAAACTGGAGGCCAGCCAGGAGCTCATGAAGCACTGGTATGATCAGAAGGCTACTATGCCTGAGTACACTCCAGGACAATTGGTGTGGGTGTTGGAGCCTGTGGCTCCCAGGGCCCTCCATTACAAGTGGAGTGGGCCCTATCCAATCTTAGAAAAGAAGGGTGAGGTTACCTATTTGGTTGGCCTTGGCACCCCCAGGAACCATCATAGGGTCCTGCATGTGAATAGATTGAAACCCCACGGTGACAGGGCAGATATGACCATGTTCCTGGTCACTGATGAGGGTGTGGAGGAGGAAACTGAGCCTGTGCCCGACCTCCTCTCTACTAATGTGCAAGATGGGACAGTGGAGGGGGTTGTACTCTCCCCCACGTTAACAGAGCAGCAGCACAGAGACTGTAAGCAAGAGCTAGAGCAGTTTGCTGGCCTGTTCTCTTTGACCCCAGGTATCACTGAGTGGTGTGTGCACCACATTGACACTGGTGAGAGTCTACCGTCAAAAATAAACTATACAGATTGTCTGACCATGTCAGAGCCAGCATTAAAGCTGAGGTTGCTAAGATGCTGGAATTGGGGATAATTGAACCATCTGAGAGTCCATGGGCCAGTCCAGTGTTGCTGGTACCTAAGCCTAATCCTCAGGGGGGACCCAAGGAGTTAAGGTTCTCTGTGGACTACAGAGGATTGAATGCAGTCACCAAGACTGACGCTCACCCTATACCTAGAGCTGATGAGCTCATTGACAGGTTAGGGTCTGCTAAGTACCTGAGTACTTTTGATTTGACTTCAGGTTACTGGAAGATTGCCCTCACTGATGGAGCAAAGGAGAGGTCAGCATTCTCCACACCAGAGGGGCATTATCAGGTCAAGGTAATGCCCTTTGGCTTAAAGAATGCACCTTCCACAGGTTGGTGAACAGGGTCTTGTCTGGGTTGGAACAGTTCAGTGCAGCCTACCTGGATGATATAGCTGTATACAGTTCTACCTGGGGGGATCACTTAATCCACCTACGGGAAGTGTTTCAGGCCATGCAGCAGGCAGGCCTGACTATTAAGGCAAGTAAGTGCCAAATAGGGCAGAGTTCTATGGTGTACTTGGGCCACCTGGTAGGTGGGGGCCATGTACAGCCTCTCCAAGCTAAAATCCAAACTATTTTGGATTGGACCGCTCCTGTTACCCAGACTCAGGTCAGGGCATTCCTTGGACTGACAGGGTATTATAGAAGGTTTGTTCAAAATTATGGGACCATTATGGTGCCCCTAACCGAACTCACTTCTAAGAAGAGGCCCAAAAAGGTATATTGGACCCCAGAGTGTCAGAAGGCTTTTGACACTCTGAAAGTTGCTATGTGTTCAGCAAAAGTGTTGCTGGCCCCTGACTACACAAAAGAATTTGTGGTTCAGACAGATGCTTCAGAACAAGGGATTTGGGCAGTGTTGTCACAGCTAAATGAAGAGGGCCTTGATCAGCCAGTTGCCTTTATTAGCAGGAGGCTTCTTCCCAGAGAGCAGAGATGGAGTGCCATTGAGAGAGAAGCTTTTGCTGTGGTTTGGTCCCTGAAAAAGTTGAGACCATATGTGTTTGGGACTCACTTTCGTGTTCAAACTGACCACTGGCCTCTCAGATGGCTCATGCAGATGAGAGGGGAGAATCCCAAGCTGTTAAAGTGGTCCATTTCCCTACAGGGAATTAACTTTACAGTGGAACACAGACCTGGGGTTGCCCATGCAAATGCGGATTGACTTTCCAGGTTTTTCCACTTAGCTGATGAGGACTATCAGGGTGAAGGTTAGTAACCCATCACCTTTCGTATGGGGGGGCTGTGTTGCAAAGTCATCCTGTGCCCTGGGCACCCCCCAACTTTTTGCTGACTGATACTGCTGGTAACTGACTCTGACTGACCCTGGGCTCTGCCTAACCAGGCCCAGGGCCCGTGCTATGCTGACAACACTTAGAATACAGTGAAAACACCTACATACACTAGGGTACACTAAGGGTTGGGGTACCCCTGTGATTGGCATGACCTACCCCATAGGGCCCTAGTACATATTAGGGCAGGGGGATTGAAACTACCTATCAGTCCCTAGTATTTAATAGGGCATGGCAGTTTAGAGGCCAGCAGACCTTTCTTCACTTGCATGTGTGCACTGCTGAAGCCTGAGGTCATTTTTAAAGTGGCTCTGTGTGGCAGGACTGCTTTTAAAAAGTAAATTGTGCCCAAACTCGACTTTTGTGTTTGGGGGACTTAAAAATGATTAACCTACAATCTTTTGGCACATTAGGTACCCCCTGGTTCTCCCCTAGGTGTCCCAGGGGTGGGTGGTCAGCTATCTATAAGGTGGACCCTTATAAAATGAGTTTTATATGCCCTGGGTAAAGTGCAAATGCACATTTTACTCCCCACATTGTGATACAGTGCTGCTCAAAATAGACTTTGGTGGTAGGAGCACTGTGGAGGGAGGATCTGCAATATTTTTACATATTCAGAATGCCTAAAGTCTCACCTAGGTGTTCCTGGGGTGGGGGTCCTGTAGAAATTATGTAGCGTACTTATAAAATATATTTTATATGCCCTGGTGCTGGAAAAATGGCCCAAGTCAGTTTTCCCATTGCAAATCCCATGCCATAGGTTAACATTGGAAAAGGTTATTAGTTAATAACTGGAGAAAGAAAAGCCATAAAACTAGGATTAAAGGACTCAGTAGAATGGTAATGATAAATCCAACAATATGGTATTGTTGAATTTATTGTAAAATGTACAGACAAGAAGTTATAAGATATTTTTTGTCTGTAAGCCAAAATTCAACCCTGTACTGCTCTGCCCTAATTGGTCAGAGATAAGTGGGTGAGCCTGGCTGCTTTGAAGAGGTGATAATTGACCCCCAGGGTTAGGAAGCTTCTCGGGGAGGAGAGGTTGCTGGGCATAGGAATGCCAGAGCAGGGGAAGGAGTCGTAAACCATGGTCTTCAAAGGAAAGAGAAGGCCTCAGTGTCATTTACAACTTTAAACTGTTCACCTAGAGCCAGATGCTAGGATTAAGGAAGGAATGAGCAGATGCCAGGGGGAGAGACTATGGAGAATAGCCATCCTAGGGGTGTGTTTAACCAGGTCTTCTCTGCCTGCTGAAAATTCTGACATATTGAATTTTGGAAGAATAGTGGTTTCTGGGTTAGCATTTTGCCACACTCTGCAGGAAGTGGTCAGACCTTTGGTTGGAACCCTCCAGCTCACTGGACAGGAGTGCCCTCCTGCTTGACCCCAGAGAACACTGAATAAGTATCTGAGGAGGGCAGAGCCCCTCAGATCTGCTGCTTGAAACTTAAGAAAGCAATACGGGCCACCCTGGAAGTTTGATGTGCATTTCAAAAGGCCTGCACTCTGAAGGCTGCACCATCTGAAACTACAGCCTGTGGATTACTTTGCTGTAAATGGACTAAAGAGTGGACTCCCTGCAAGCTACAGGGTAACAGAGATCACCTGGAACATCACCACAAGAATCACCAGCCTGGAGTACTACCAGTGGGTTTGTAAGGGTTTTGTTCAAGTGGATTGTGGGAATTGAAGTCTCACACTTTCAAGGACCCTCTTGGAGATTCCAGAACCTTGGATTGTGTGTTGGATACTTTGGGACCCGCAAGAAGAACTTCAGGAAGGAGTTCTAACTGGACCCAGCCTGCTGGATGGGGCTGCACAAGAGTGGTGAGAGATCCTCCAGAACAATTGCTAAAGGTGAATGTGTCCCTGTCAGAGCAAACGAAATGACTAAAAGGGGCACTGTTGGTTTCTAAGCACTAGAATGTGACTAATCTTTAAAAATTCATATCTTTGGTTCCCTACAGTGGATTTTTTTCGTTTTGGTGTCATTTAAAAGATACAAATATTTCCTATTTTTATAAATTGGTGTTGGATTTTTATTTTGTGTTGTGTCTTAATTATTTACTGAATTGGTGTTTTTGAATGCTTTACATACCTGTCTTTGAAGTTAAGCCTGCCTGCTCGCAGCCACGTTACCAAGGGTTGAGCATAGGAATAATTTTCTATGACCTATTCTGAGCCCTATACTGTGTTAGTGGCCTTATTGCCAGTGGCAGACCTACATTTTCCCCTACCAATAATCCACTTTCCAACAGCAACACTCGAAGTAAAGGGGCCAGTAGCCATGGAAGGATACAAATGTTGACATGGCCATCATAAGGAGGGACTAACATGCCTATAAACCAATCGGAAGGCAGCATTTAAGAAGGACAAAGACAGAAGCCAATGAAAAATATGGGTGGGTGAGTGGGCGGGGCTTCCCTCACGTACTGAACTACCACAGATCTTCCCTAGAGCAGCGCTTGCTCGCGGACTCTAGGCTCGATCTAAAAAAAAAAATGAATTTGTCCTTGTGTAACGTAACTGGTGCTCATGTAAAGCGCTCCAATACCTTCGGGTCGAGTTCGCGGTATATAAATCGGCAAAAAAAAAAAAAATGAGGGTGTTGCATGACCCGGGATTGTTGCACACAGGATTCGGTTCGCTTTCCTGTTGTCGGTACACCCACCGCCCGATTACCTTTTACTTTCGATCATGTGTCTCGGAAAGTAACAACGATTAACCTTCAGCTTCCAGAATCAGGTTCCAGGGAAACAGCACATCACATGGGGTCTTGTCCCCTGAGCACCTTTATTAGGACCTCCTTGTCGCCCCTCTGGGTTTCACACTTCTATCTATATATAAGGGGTTCTTCACTTCACCCCACTCCAGAAATAGCATGCCTTAGCCCTCAGCAATTAGGGCTAGACAGTTATTAGGTCGAGCGTAAGCGTACAACCTCTTGTATACTTTAGTATACATATATCTCTGTGGGCCAAATGCCATTACTTGCTTCCCATTTATTTGTTTCAATGTCCTTTAAAAATCCTTGCTTACTAGTGGACAATCCTGCCTCTTTGTCCCTCCTTTTTCCTCCAAGGAGCAGGGACTTAGTACAATATCATTACGCTTTGTTCTGTTGATCTGCTCGTGGGGGGACTATTTTATTATGTTTTCAACCTTGTGTTACACTGTGGCTGCTCAGACCCGTAGATGCTTACATTTTATTGCAGCATTAACCCTCTCAGTACCTTCCATGTGGCTGGCATTCTTTTGTATTCTTCCTGAAGACAGCTTCCAGGCTGGCTTGGAATGCAAGCAAATAATTATTTTGGTTTTAAGTCTAAGTCTGCCTCCTTTAATTTCCTCTAGAAACAGGCACAAAACACTGCAACAGCATGCCATCTAGCTACTGCATCTCTAAATCATGTAAAAAAGTTAAACCACTACTGAAAAACAGCCATTGTTTCAGTTCTATTAAATCAACTCTTCAAAGGATACTTTAATATACATACTGCTTGTGTTCTTTCCTACCCTCCAGGACCTGTGCTTGGCTGCTGGCTGAGGGGTCGGAAGTCTCTGCTCTTGGTTTAGCGCTGAGGCCAAAATGTTTCTTTCTGGAAGAATGTCCCCTGCAAATGTGCATTTGAATGTAGTACATTAAATAAATGCAGAACAAGAATGCAGGGCGATGCGATTGCACTGGATACTGACTTTAGAGCAGAGGTGCTGTGTTTCCGAGTTTATTTTGCTTTTAAAAGCACTCGCTGACACATTCCTGGCCTCAAGCAATTCAAGACAATAAAAATGTCAAGATAACTCCAGTGATTAATGTTCTTGCTGGAGAGATGGAGTTGTCTAGTGGAAGAAGTTTTGACTCATTGCAAGGTAGCAGAGGGTTAATATGCCCGCTGCAAAGAAAGTATACCATGCAGAACACAAAGTGCATAAAATGTAAATAGGTCAGTGGGTTACTGCTTTTCTGTTACTTGCAGCTTATAAGTTAAAATCCTAACCTAGAACAGTGAATTTATAACTGTCATCATAGAACTGCAGGCACTGCAAAGTATAGATTAGAGCAGATATTAATGTTGCAAAAAGGGTTAATCTGGGTAGAAATCGGTTCTTTTTATTTAAGAGAACCCCCAACTATGGTGTGCTGTTTTCAATTCTGAGTTTGTGCTTCTGGTGCCCAAGCACTCTTTAGCAATGCTGCCTACCATTATGCATGACTTGTGACTCCTAAACCTTGTAGTCCTCTGTCTTATGTAACGTTTTATTTACACTAATTTATACACGTACCATTGATTGCCTCTGTGCAATTTGTGTGTGATGCAAAGTGCTTTGACACCCAACACTGGTATGAGTGGCGCTTTATAACTAATTAAATGCATCTGAACATTAGTGGTTATGGAGCCTTAAGGAACACTGTTAAAGGGTGATGGTGATGAAGGAATCCGCAACACTCAGCCTTACCTCAACATCACCTCAGCACCACCTCAGCATCAGCGCAGCACAACCTCCTCATCAGTGCACCACCACCAGTGCAGTACCAGCTCAGCACCAGCGCAGCACCACCTTAACATCAGTGCTGCACCATCTTAGCTTTAGCACAGCACTATCTCAGCATCAGTGCACCACCACCAACGCAGCCCCACCTCAGCACCAACGCAGCACCACTTCAGCATCAGTGCAACACCACCTCAGCACAGCACCAACTCAACATCACTCAGCACCAGATCAGCACCACCTCAGAACCAGTGCACCACCACAACCTCAGCATCACTCAGCACCACCACAGCATCACTCAGCACCACCTCAGCATCAGCACAGCACCACCTCTTCATCAGTGAGCCACCACTAGTGCTGCACCAACTCAGCATCAGTGCAGCACCACCTCAGCATTAGTGCAGCACCAGCGCAGCACCATCTTTGCATTAGCACAGCACCACCTGAATACCACCACCTCAGCATCATCACAGCCCCATCTCAGCATCAGCACAGCACTACCTCCTCATCAGTGCAGCACCACCTGAGCACTAGTGCAGCAGCACCACCTTAGCATGACTCAGGTCCACCTCAGCATGGCTCAGCACCAGTGCAGCACCACCTCAGCATTAGCACAGCACCATCTCCGCATCAGTGCACCACCACCAGCACATCACCACCTCAGCACCAAAGCAGCCCCACCTCAGCAGCAACTCAGCACCAATACCACACCACTTCAACATCAGCGCAGCATCACCTCAGCACAGCACCAACTCAACATCACTCATCACCACCTGAGCACCAGTGCAGCAGCGCCACCTTAGCATGAACCAGCACCTTGGCATCACTCAGGACCACCTCATCATCACCTCAGCATCACCTCCTCATCAGTTCACCACGAACTTAGCATCAGTGCAGCACCAACGCAGTACAACATAACCATCAGCACAGCACCATTTTCGCATCAGTGCACCACCACCAACACAGCACCATCTCAGCATTAGCAGAGCATCACCTCAACACAGCACCAACTCAGCAGCACCACCACCTCCGCATAACTCAGCGCCACAGCATCACTCAGCACCACCTCCGCATCACTCAGCACCACCTCAGCATCACTCAGCACCACCTCAGTAACACTCAGTATCACCTTCACACCAGCACACCACTACCTCAGCATCACTCAGCACCACCTGAGTATCATTCAGCATCACCTGAGCATCACATCTGCACCAGCACACCACCACCTCAGCCCCACTTCAGCATTACTTGGCACCACCTCAGTGTGCCCTCGAAATCTGGCATCTGTTGATTCTCTCCTAGTGCCCGTCCGCTGCTTGTGTTGTAATTCAGGTACTATTTCTCAATCTCTACCCTCCTATTGTTTATGTCCCTTCATTCATAACAACAACAAAAGCTATAATAAACAAGCATTACAACAGGCAGGAAGAGGTTGCCAGCATTGCAAGGACAAAAAAACTAGAACACATTTTTGTTATTTTTTTTAATAGTCATTCAATTGTACATAATGTCTTCTTTAAACTCCAGTACATAATACTCCACAACACAAAATACCATTCCACATACTACCACTCCATTACACACAGTTCCACTCCACATAATTCCAATACACTCAAAAACACAATTACTATCCACATAATACAACTGCACATCATACCACTTAATTCCACTACACAAATCCACACCACACAGTTTCACACCACACAATACCAAAACTAACCAGTCCAATCCAACCCACATAATTGGTACACACCACATACATCCACTCCAATCCATAACACATAGGTAAGATACATTTACATTTACAATGCCAATAGCTCCAACTCTTTCCTTTTTTTTTTTAAACACACAGATCTGATGCTTAGCTCCTACCTATTTGTTCCTTTCTGTCACCAAAAACGCAAAGCTATACACACAGTTCCATGCCACACAATTCAGCTCCACACATTTCCAGTCCACACCACATAATTTAACACCAAATCACATAATACAACTCAACAACACAATTGCACACCACATACATCCAATCCACACAACACAATTCCAAATCGTGCTGCAAAATTCAACAGCACAACACATAATTAAACTGAACTACTTACCACTCCACAACACAGAATCCCACTCCACATAATGCCACTACACTGAATGCCACATAATTGCTAACCATATATTTCCACAGCACACCATGCCACATAATGCCACTACACAAATCCACTCCACACAATTACACACCACACAATTACACAACTAACTAATCAAATCCAACCCATATAGTTCCACTACACACCACATACATACACTCCATAACAGATAAGAAAAATACATTGCCATTTACAATGCCAATAGCTCCAACTCAAACAAATGTGAGACCGGTTGCATTTCCAATGCTTGTTTTTTGGTTCCAGGTGAGGTTTTCCACCCATAAACGGAATGCACTAATTGGTGACTGACAACTACATTATAAAATATTTACGCTCCATTATTAATCCTACAGATTAATTCAACCCAATGCTTGCGCTCAATTACCAATTGTCATATTGAGAGCCTTTCGCTCTCAAAGGATAAGCTTCATTCACTTCATTCATACTTTGCTCCCTACGTCGCTTGTCCATATATTAGTGACACAAGTCGTTTTTTCACAGCCCCAGTATCTATTAACTATCTTGGACCTGATGGGGAGTCCCGCCATGGATGCAAGCATGCTCCACCATTAAAAAATTGCTTTAACTTAAAAAACTGTTGACGGATCTGCCACCCAAAAGTCCTACTTTGTAAGAGTATTTGTTTTTTTCAGTACTCTGACCCAACGGCCGTTGTTGGTCAAGTGCAACAATTTCTGAAACAGCTAGGTTAAGCTTACTCAAACCTCCCCCTCTTCTTTCTAATTAGGTGCATTGGATTACCTACAGGTTCTCCCAGTACACGTACTGAAAATAACATGTAAACCGGTCTAAAGCAATTGTTGTAAATCGTACTGTGGGATAAATTCCTTTCTTTCCTTCCTGTTTTTCCTCCACTAGGAAGCAATCATCGTAATTGTGTTTCTTTTTGTCCTGAAGAAGACCTCTAGGTATGAAGGTCAAAACGCTGTCGACTTTTTACCACCCTGATTGGAATTGCCAATTATGTTATGATTCTTCTATTGTCTATGAAATCAATACTCATGCATAATATCAGCATCGAATAATTTCCAATCTATATGCCGATTTACGTCGTTCCTTTATGTGCTTCACTTGTGCCGTTTAATCACCTCTTTCACGAACATGATATGTTCACTTTTACACTTTAAACACACCTTAGAAAAATTCATTGATGCTGCCATCAGTCCTTTTTGTATAAAAGGAATATCTAAACAATAATTCATCTTATTAAAACATGAACTTTTGAATATAAGTATGTGCCCTTGGTATAATTAATTTACTGCTATAATCTGTACCTTTTGTCATTGACTCCCATTGAGACATTGTTGTATGGTACCGTACTCACCCAGGTCTCAACTGGGAATGTGGGTTCTACTCCTGTTGATTGTTAAGTCCATTCAGCTTAAGGCAGCTTGCTGCCATCCAATTGGCCACCTGTTCTAGACATGTGTTAAGTTTCCTAGAGGTGGAATTAATATCTGGAGACATAGATACGATGATTTGGGTGTTGTTAGCATATGATACCATTGTGAAGCCATGCGAACCAAAAATGTCGGAGAGTGGTTTGACATAAATATTAAAGAGCGTGGGGCTCAGCTCAGATCCCTGCGGCACTCCACATTCCTCTTTCAGAATTTCTGACAAAAAAGAGCCTTCACTGACTTGAAAGCTTCTGTTTGTTAAAAAAGCAGTTAGCCACTCTAGAGCAAACCAGGTAATTCCCATTCCTTTCATCCTATCTATCAGGACTGAATGGGAGACGGTGTCGAATGCTGCGCTCAAATCTAGACTGATGAGCGCTGCCGACCCTCCTTGATCTATAGTCATTCTCATGTCTTCAGTAGCCAATAATAAGGCTGTCTCCATACTACATCTGGGGTGGGAGCCAGTTTGCGTTTGATGTAGCAGGTTATTGCTGTCCAGGAACTTTGAAAGGGAACTATTCAGTCATTTCTCTAAGAACTTACTTATTCCGGGCAATAATGAAACAGGCCTTTAATTTTCCAATATATCTGGGTCCAGAGATGCCTTATTTAGGAGTGGCCTAATCGCATGCTTCCATGATTCCGGAACACAATCCTCCTCCAGGGAGGTGTTATAAATGACCTTTAAGGCAGATAGTATTGTATCTCCTCCTGTCAGCAAGATGTTAACTGGGGATGGGTCTAGCGGAGATCCACATCCACTTGCATTTATATGTCCACACCTTTGATATACTGCACCCTGCTTTCTTAGGGGTAACTGACATATGTTAAAGATAGTGCTTTGACCTGGCTGTAGGAGAGTAGGATCTGCTTCACATGGGTACCCCCACTTTTTGCTGATGCTTCACTGTTTTTCGACATTAGTCTGGCTGGGGCCCTGCTAATCAGAACCCCAGCCTAGCTGCTTCCTCTCTAAAATGGTTTCCATGTGCCTTAGGCACATCACTGATTGGAATCTGGAGTGCCCTTATAAGTCCCTAGTATATGGTATACTATGTACCAAGGGCATAGGTACCTCAGAGGCCTGCCAGGGGCTGCAGCATGTATTATGCCACCCCTGGAAGGCCATCCAAACTGACACCACAGGTCTGCTACTGCAGTCTGGGTAAGGTGGTGCATGCACCCCTTACTGTGATATAGGTTACCTATATCACTAAATACATACACACATATAAACCTATAAGTCACTCCTAAGGCAGGCCTTATCAATCCTAAAGGCAGAGTGCATGGTTCCTATGTGAGAGGGTGCCCCTGCATGAGCAGGGCCCCTCTGCAGCGTTCGGAGACCTTCTCTGATGCTGTTTGTAGTGCAGCCTGACCATATACTCTTAAGCGCATTATAACCTCGCGGTAAAATGCTAACTTTGGAATGGCTGCACCTAAACATGTCGTGTTTGGTGTCAAACATCTTGGAATACTACCCCCCACCAATCCTGGCGGCGGGGGTAGCATTCCACCCTTCTAGAGGAAAGACATGTTAACTCTGGCTAGCCCGGTAACTTCTTTCCAAAGCCCTGGCATCACAAAATGGATGATGCTGCCACAGACACGAGTCTGGCCTCCTGCTGCTGGACGAAACTCCGGCAGGGGAGGCCTGGACAATAGGTTTCCTGTCCCAGGGAGGTGTGACCACCTCCCCAGACAGGATAATGTGTATTGGGGCTGGGCGGGAGCACTTTCGGGTGCTTTGAAGTCCTGCACTGGGGGCACATTTGGTGTCCCTGTGCATATCCCAGTTCAAACTGGATCAGGGGCTTGCAGCCCCTGCTTTGGCGCGAACTGGACAAAGGGAAAGGGTGTAGCCACCCCTCTGCCCTGACCCACCCATAGGTGGGGCCACAGAGTAGTCCAACCCCTATCCTTAGTATAAGTATAGGAACCCAGTCCTTAGGACTTTAGATTATCCCTGGACGAAACTCTGAAACTGAATCCTGGACCTTCGACGCTCTACTCACGATTAGAGGACAGAAGAATCTCCCTTGGGGTCAAGGAGTGACTCCCTGCTTGGCAGGCACCAAAGAAGCATCTGTCTGGTTCACATTTCTGAAGCTCCCGTCGGACGCTGAAGTCAACGCATCACCAGAGGTGGATTCTCAGACTTCCCCGAGGCTACCCTGAGTCCCCAGCAAAGCTGAGGCCCGTGGCTATCGTGGGTGACTTGAGACCGTGACCCCTGGACACTGAGCACATTTGCAAGTGCATCCTCTTCTGGGTCTCCCAAGAAGTCGTGCTTTGGGCTCCGAGTAGCCCTAGCCTCCAGCACCAACTGCACTGAAGATCACTGGCCTCCACTCTACGAGTGTCCTGTGAGCCAGATCCACGTGCGGCATCTTGAGGCTCCTTCGCGGTCGCTAGCCCGTTGGCTAGTAGCCCTTAACGAAGGCCAATCTTTTTCTAACTTGGAATCCTGGTTGCTCCAGGCCTGCCCTCACTTACCCTCGCTGGGTGAGTTTCCTAGACCTTGCTGGTCTGCACCATCGACGATCTTCCTCTGCATCGAGACTTGCCGTTGCCAAGGTTTGTTGGGTCCAATCCGGTCGCCAACACCTCAGCATCCGAAAAACATTGTATACCAGCCCGAATCCTGCTCCTGGTTGCCAACAACGCCTTCAGGACCTCGTAGCTGAAGAGTAAAGACGACCGTCAATGCACCTGAAGCACTCGACATCGGTGGGCATCTGTCCATCGCCTTCCTGGTCACTGGCTAGTGACCCAGACTCTGTCCCCTCTGCTTTCAGGTTCTTCAGATCTCCGATCCAATCTTGGATCCACCCGGACACTTTTCACTTGGTCGCCAGCAGCACTTTGCAGCAGATCGCCATTCAAATCGACGACGAAACCCGACCCCGAAAGGCACCTATGCACCCGGCTTCCCTGGGTGAGGTAACACGACTACTCCGGTGCTCCCGTGGGTAGAGACTCTTCAAAGTCCTAGATCTCAAAGGGTTTGGTCCAAGTCCTCTTTTAAGTGTCCCTTTTCTCTAATTTCCCGATCACGACTTTCTCCATAGAAGTCAACGGCGTATCGCGGTTGTGTATTTACACTGCACGCGTCCCCCGTGGGTCCCCTGTGTCACTACCTTGGGTGGTTCCTTGTGGTCCAAGCACTTCTAGAGGCTCTAGGCCTAGTGTCTAGTTCAGTCGTCGTTCTTATACCACTTTATTGGTATATGGTTTGGTACGCCCCTAGGGCCCAAACGTGTATTTGTGCTATTACTGTGTTTAAATAACTTCTAACTTATGTACTTCGAACTCTAGCCTCATAAAGAGACTAGAGGGGTGTGTTTAGCAATAAATACATATATTTTGAATATATACCTGGTGTGGTGCTCTTTCATTTGATCACTCAAGAGATTATAGACTGGTAAAACAAGCTGCTTTACATTCCTTCCAGACTTAGCCTGAAGGCTGCTCTCCATAGCTACCACTAGGATAGCTTTCAATAAGGTTGTCTTTAACCTATCTCCAATAAGGGGTTGTTTGGACTGGTGCAAGGTGCCCACTATAATTAGTGGACAGCATATGCCAGGCCAACTTCTCACATTGGTGTGCAGCGTGTGGGATTCCAGCTTGCTATTGTTTTACCAGATAATCTCAATTGAATTGATCAACTGAAAACCACTAAAGGTACCTAAGGTACGTATAATTTAAGCTTAGAATACAGTAAGTACTACTGAACTTAGAGTTGTGTGTTAAGGGATAGCACAACCCTTTCTACAACTCAAGAGAGTTTAGTAGGCCACACTAGGGTAGGTAGTGCATACACCACACCACACTAGTAATGTCTTTAAGGGTAGGATCCAGAGAATCCTTGCAGGAAGCCACTGAGCTTCCACCCTCCAAGTATGATACACTCCCATTCTTGGAATTGAGAGCTCTATGCAACTTGAGAAAAATAAGGACAGGCCAAAGCCCCACCACCCAACACCTCAAGGAGTTGTTGGTGGCTTATGACCTTAGTAAGCCCTTGGGGACTGAAGGGGTAGGAGCTGAGGGTGGGGCAGAAGATGAGGAAGGGACCAGGGGTACCAATACCCCCAGCCCCCCCTCTGAAACTGGCCAGGAGGGCGACAATGGCCCTGACCTGGATAATCCAATCCCTTCTGAGGAAGATGAAGAGGATGATCAAGATGATGCCCCCTTTGTCCCTCCAGGAAGGATTATGAGTGTGCCCAGAAAGTCTAGATCTCCTTCTCAGGAGTCTAACCACTCTGGCACCTCCATAGGGAGCTCTGTCTCATCTCATAGGAGGGAATCCTCTCATGAGAGAAGAAAGAGGCTGGTTCAATATGAGGAAGCTCAGCTTGCAATCAAAAAGAAGCAACTGGCCATAGACAGGGAGTCCCTAGATCTCTTTAGAGAGAGAAGAAAGTTGGGACTAGAGTCCCATGGTGGCAGCCATGCCCCTAGAGATAGGGAAAGGTCCTATGACCATAGGAACCTGAGCAAGATTGTCCCTCCCTATCAGAATGGGGATGACATCCACAAGTGGATAACTGCTCTAGAGAGGGCCTGTAAGGTACAGAAGGTCCCTCAGGAGCAGTGGGCAGCAATCTTGTGGCTCTCCTTTGCAGACAAAGGTAGAGATAAGCTCCTCACTGTTAGAGAGGAGGATGCTGATAATTACAAGGTCTTGAAGAGTGCTCTTATTGATGGGTTTGGCCTAACCACTGAACAGTACAGGTTGAAGTTCAGAGATACCCAAAAGCACAGACTCAAGACTGGGTAGACTATGTGGATTGTTCTGCCAAGGCTCTGGAAGGCTGGTTGATGGGCAGTAAGGTGTGTGACTTCTCAGGATTGTACAATCTGATAATGAGGGAGCAGATTCTTAAAACTGTCAAAATCAGCTGTTGCATCAATACCTGGTAGACTCTGATCTGACCTCTCCCCAAGAATTGGGAAAGAAGGCAGACAAATGGGTCAGAACCAGGGTGAAGCAGAAGGTACAGAACCAAGGTGGGAAACCAAGAAGCAAGATGCTAAGAACTCTGAAAAGGGTGGGGAGAAGGGTAAAGATCAAAAGTCTTCATCAGGCCCCCAAAAATCTTCTTCTGGTGGGGATTCACAGTCTACCAAAGGGAAAGGCCAAAGAAAACCATGGTGCAACGTCTGTAAGCAAAAGACCCACTGGACTAGTGATTGCACCAAGTCCAAAGACTCAAGTCCAGCACCCACCAATGCCCCTAAGGCACCTGTTCCCCCTAGTACAGTTGGTGGGAGTACTCCAGCCAAGGGTTTAGTAGGGTTCACCCTGGGTACTGAGTTGGGCTATGACCTAGTCAGAGAACTGACTCAGGCTGTGTTAGTCTGTGATGGAGGCATGGATGTGACCTCCTCTGTGAGTCCCAGTAATCTGGGCAAGTACAGACAACAGCCTTTAATCAATGGACGTGAGGCTTTGGCATTTAGGGACACAGGGGCAAGTGTCACAATGGTGACACAAGACCTTGTGAATCCTGGGCAAGTTATACTTGGTGAGATGTACCAAGTGACCAATGCTAGCAATGTCAGAACAGACCATACTCTGGCAGTTGTTAACTTCTCCTGGGGAGGGGTAACTGGCCTTAAGAAGGTTGTGGTAAGTGCAAACCTACCAGTCGAATGCTTGCTTGGCAATGACTTAGAGACTTCTGCTTGGGCAGAAGTGGAGCTCAGGACCCATGCAGAAATGCTGGGGATCCCTGCAGATGTGTTTGCTGTGACCAGGTCACAAGCCAAAATGTCTAGCACTGAACAGGCCTTGGATTCTGGAAGAATGGACCAAGTGTCTTCCAAGAGGAGGAGTAGTAGGGTTAAGGCAGTGCCTTCCCCTTGGCTCAGGAGGAAGATCAGTCCCTTGAGGGGGATGATCTCAGCCCTGAAGAAGGAACTGTCCCAGAGGAACTTGAACCTGACCAGGTTGAGTTATTGGGGACAGGGGGACCTTCTAGGGCAGATCTGAGCCAGGAGCAGCAGAGCTGCCCCTCCCTTGAACCCCTCAGACAGCAAGCTGCTGCTGAGGCTGCTGGGAAAGCTAGTGGTCCCCATACAGTGTATTGGGATGATGGACTCCTGTACTCAGAGAGTAGAGACCCCAAGCCTGGTGCTACCAGGAGGTTGGTTATACCTCTGAAGTTCAGGGGCTTCCTATTGACCCTAGCCCATGATATTCCTTTAGCAGGTCACCTGGGCCAGAACAAGACTTGGGACAGAATTGTCCCTCACTTTCACTGGCCCCACATGTCTGAAGACAGCAAGGAGTTTTGTCGCTCCTGTGTAACCTGCCAAGCCAGTGGCAAGGCAGGTGGCACTACAAAGGCCCCCTGATACCACTACCTGTGGTGGGGGTGCCCTTTGAAAGGGTAGGGATTGACATTGTTGGTCCCATGGATCCCCAAACAGCCTCTGGGCACAGGTTTATCCTGGTGGTAGTGGATCATGCCACCAGGTACCCAGAAGCTATTCCCCTCAGGACCACTACAGCACCTGTGGTGGCAAGGGCCCTCCTGGGAATATTCTCAAGAGTGGGCTTTCCTAAGGAGGTAGTATCAGACAGGGGTGCTAACTTCATGTCTGGGTACTTAAAAGCAATGTGGAAGGAGTGTGGAGTGACTTATAAGTTCACCACACCCTATCACCCACAATGCAATGGTTTAGTTGAGAGATTCAACAAAACCTTGAAGGGCATGATTAAAGGGCTCCCAGAAAAGCTTAGGCGTAGATGGGACATACTCTGCCTTGCCTTTTATTCGCATATAGGGAGGTGCCTCAGAAGGGGGTTGGTTACAGCCCTTTTGAACTTCTGTTTGGCCACCCTGTGAGGGGTCCACTGTGCTTGGTGAAGGAAGGATGGGAGTTACCTCTCAAGCCCCCAAAGCAAGATATAGTGGACTATGTACTTGGTCTCCGCTCCAGGATGGCTGAGTACATGAAAAGGCAACCAAAAACCTTGAGGCTAGCCAGGAACTTCAAAAGGCCTGGCATGACCAAAAGGCTGTTCTGACTGTTTACCAGCCAGGACAGAAGGTGTGGGTGTTGGAGCCAGTGGCCCCAGCAGCTCTCCAAGACAAATGGAGTGGACCCCACACTATTGTTGAGCAGAAGGGTGAGGTTACCTACTTAGTAGACCTAGGAACACCCAGGAGTCCCCACAGGGTTCTCCATGTCAACAGGTTAAAACCATATGTGGACAGGGCAGACATGGGCTTGCTCATGGCTACTGATAAAGGGCAGGAGGAAGAGAGTGACCCACTCCCTGACCTGCTCTCACAGAACCCTGACGATGGGTCAGTAGATGGTGTAGCCTTGGCAGGCAGCCTCACTACCCAGAAACAAACTAATTGTAGGCAAGTTCTCAATCAGTTTAGACATATGTTTTCACTGACACCCAGTCAGACCACCTGGTGCACTCATGAAGTGGACACTGGGGACAGTCTGCCTATTAAAAATAAGATTTATAGGCAACCTGACTATGTCAGGGACTGTATCAGGACTGAAGTCCAGAAAATGTTGGAATTGGGAGTTATTGAACCCTCAGATAGCCCTTGGGCTAGTCCAGTGGTCCTTGTACCAAAACCTCACACCAGTGGTGGAAAAAGAGAGATGAGGTTTTGTGTGGACTACAGGGGTCTCAATGCAGTCACTAGGACTGATGCCCATCCAATACCAAGGGCAGATGAGCTCATAGATACTTTGGCCTCAGACAAATATCTCAGCACATTTGACTTGACAGCTGGCTACTGGCAGATCAGACTAGCTGATACTGCAAAGCCCAAAACAGCATTCTCAACCCCTAGTGGGCATTATCAATTTGTGGTAATGCCCTTTGGTCTGAAGAATGCACCTGCCACTTTCCAGAGGTTGGTGAATACAGTTCTCACAGGTCTGAAGCCTATAGTGCAGCATATCTAGATGATATTGCTGTCTTTAGCTCCACCTGGGAGGATCACCTGGTCCACCTCAGGAATGTTTTACAGGCCCTGCAAAGGCAGGCCTGACTATCAAGGCCACTAAGTGCCAGATAGGGCAGAGTCAGGTTGTGTACCTGGGCCACCTTGTGGGTGGAGGCCAGGTTCAACCTTTGCAGAGCAAGATCCAGACTATCATGGACTGGACTGCTCCCACTACCCAGACTCAGGTGAGAGCCTTCTTAGGCCTGACTGGGTACTATAGGAGATTTGTCAAGGGGTATGGATCAATAGTGACACCCCTGAATGACTTAACTTCTAAGAAAATGCCCAAAAAGGTTCAGTGGACAGTTAGCTGTCAAAAGGCATTTGATGACCTGAAGCAGGCCATGTGCACTGCTCCCATTCTACAGAGTCCTAATTACTCCAAGAAGTTCATTGTTCAAACTGATGCATCTGAATTGGGGGTAGGGGCTGTACTGTCACAATTGAATGAAGAAGGTCAGGATCAGCCAGTAGCTTTCATTAGCAGAAGGCTGACCCCTAGAGAGAAACGTTGGTCAGCCATAGAGAGGGAGGCCTTTGCTGTGGTCTGGGCTCTGAAGAAGTTGAGGCCATACTTGTTTGGTACACACTTCCTGGTTCAGACAGACCATAAGCCCCTCTTATGGCTAAAACAAATGAAGGGTGAAAACCCCAAACTGCTTAGGTGGTCCATTTCCCTACAGGGGATGGACTTTACAGTGGAACATAGACCTGGGAGTAACCATGCCAATGCAGATGGACTCTCTAGGTACTTCCACTTAGAACATGAAGACTTAACTGGGCAAGGTTAGTTTAATGTCCCTACGTTTGGGGGGGTTGTGTAGGAGAGTAGGATCTGCTTCACATGGGTACCCCCACTTTTTGCTGATGCTTCACTGTTTTTCGACATTAGTCTGGCTGGGGCCCTGCTAATCAGAACCCCAGCCTAGCTGCTTCCTCTCTAAAATGGTTTCCATGTGCCTTAGGCACATCACTGATTGGAATCTGGAGTGCCCTTATAAGTCCCTAGTATATGGTATACTATGTACCAAGGGCATAGGTACCTCAGAGGCCTGCCAGGGGCTGCAGCATGTATTATGCCACCCCTGGAAGGCCATCCAAACTGACACCACAGGTCTGCTACTGCAGCCTGGGTAAGGTGGTGCATGCACCCCTTACTGTGATATAGGTTACCTATATCACTAAATACATACACACATATAAACCTATAAGTCACTCCTAAGGCAGGCCTTATCAATCCTAAAGGCAGAGTGCATGGTTCCTATGTGAGAGGGTGCCCCTGCATGAGCAGGGCCCCTCTGCAGCGTTCGGAGACCTTCTCTGATGCTGTTTGTAGTGCAGCCTGACCATATACTCTTAAGCGCATTATAACCTCGCGGTAAAATGCTAACTTTGGAATGGCTGCACCTAAACATGTCGTGTTTGGTGTCAAACATCTTGGAATACTACCCCCCCCCGCCAATCCTGGTGGCGGGGGTAGCATTCCACCCTTCTAGAGGGAAAGACATGTTAACTCTGGCTAGCCCGGTAACTTCTTTCCAAAGCCCTGGCATCACAAAATGGATGCTGCTGCCACAGACACGAGTCTGGCCTCCTGCTGCTGGACGAAACTCCGGCAGGGAAGGCCTGGACAATAGGTTTCCTGTCCCAGGGAGGTGTGACCACCTCCCCAGACAGGATAATGTGTATTGGGGCTGGGCGGGAGCACTTTCGGGTGCTTTGAAGTCCTGCACTGGGGGCACATTTGGTGTCCCTGTGCATACCCCAGTTCAAACCGGATCAGGGGCTTGCAGCCCCTGCTTTGGCGCGAACTGGACAAAGGGAAAGGGGTGTAGCCACCCCTCTGCCCTGACCCACCCATAGGTGGGGCCACAGAGTAGTCCAACCCCTATCCTTAGTATAAGTATAGGAACCCAGTCCTTAGGACTTTAGATTATCCCTGGGCGAAACTCTGAAACTGAATCCTGGACCTTCGACGCTCTACTCACGATTAGAGGACAGAAGAATCTCCCTTGGGGTCAAGGAGTGACTCCCCTGCTTGGCAGGCACCAAAGAAGCATCTGTCCGGTTCGCATTTCTGAAGCTCCCGTCGGACGCCGAAGTCATCGCATCACCAGAGGTAGATTCTCAAACTTCCCCGAGGCTACCCTGAGTCCCCAGCAAAGCTGAGGCCCGTGGCTATCGTGGGTGACTTGAGACCGTGACCCCTGGACACCAAGCACATTTGCAAGTGCATCCTCTTTTGGGTCTCCCAAGAAGTCGTGCTTTGGGCTCCGCGTAGCCCTAGCCTCCAGCACCAACTGCACCGAAGATCACTGGCCTCCACTTCACGAGTGTCCTGTGAGCCAGATCCACGTGCGGCATCTCGAGGCTCCTTTGCGGTCGCTAGCCCATTGGCTAGTAGCCCTTAACGAAGGCCAATCTTTTTTTAACTTGTCATCCTGGTTGCTCCAGGCCTGCCCTCACTTACCCTCGCTGGGTGAGTTCCCCAGACCTTGCTGGTCTGCACCATTGACGATCTTCCTCTGCATTGAGACTTGCCGTTGCCAAGGCTTGTTGGGTCCAATCCGGTCGCCGACACCTCAGCACTCGACAGACATCGTGTACCACCCCTAATCCTGCTCCTGGTTGCCGACAACGCCTCCTGGACCTCGTGGCTGAAGAGTCAAGATGACCATCAACGCACCTGAAGCACTCGACATCGGTGGGCATCTGTCCATCGCCTTCCTGGTCACTGGCTAGTGACCCAGACTCTGTCCCCTCTGCTTTCAGGTTCTTCAGATCTCCGATCCACTCTTGGATCCACCCGGACACTTTTCACTTGGTCGCCAGCAGCACTTTGCAGCAGATCGCCATTCAAATCGACGACGAAACCCGACCCCGAAAGGCACCTATGCACCCGGCTTCCCTGGGTGAGGTAACACGAGTACTCCGGTGCTCCCGTGGGTAGAGACTCTTCAAAGTCCTAGATCTCAAAGGGTTTGGTCCAAGTCCTCTTTTAAGTGTCCCTTTTCTCTAATTTCCCGATCACGACTTTCTCCATAGAAGTCAACGGCGTATCGCGGTTGTGTATTTACACTGCACGCGTCCCCCGTGGGTCCCCTGTGTCACTACCTTGGGTGGTTCCTTGTGGTCCAAGCACTTCTAGAGGCTCTAGGCCTAGTGTCTAGTTCAGTCGTGGTTCTTATACCACTTTATTGGTATATGGTTTGGTACGCCCCTAGGGCCCAAACGTGTATTTGTGCTATTACTGTGTTTAAATAACTTCTAACTTATGTACTTCGAACTCTAGCCTCATAAAGAGACTAGAGGGGTGTGTTTAGCAATAAATACATATATTTTGAATATATACCTGGTGTGGTGATCTTTCATTTGATCACTCAAGAGATTATAGACTGGTAAAACAAGCTGCTTTACATTCCTTCCAGACTTAGCCTGAAGGCTGCTCTCCATAGCTACCACTAGGATAGCTTTCAATAAGGTTGTCTTTAACCTATCTCCAATAAGGGGTTGTTTGGACTGGTGCAAGGTGCCCACTATAATTAGTGGACAGCATATGCCAGGCCAACTTCTCACACTGGCCAATCATGGTGAGGGCAAAGTCGAGTTGGAACAGTTTGCACTGTTCCTGCAGTCTGCAATGGCAGGCCTGCTGTCTTCTGTTTACTTGGGTCACACAAGGTGGAACAAATAGCGCTTCAGGGCCTGGTGACCCCTTTAACACACATGCCTTGGGCACCCTTGGTACCACTTTACTAGGGAATTATAAAGGGGTTAAAGTCCTTGCAAATTGGGAGTACCAATTTGCTACATTGTGTTTTAGAGAGCGAGCACTGGCATTGGGGCCTGGACAGCAGGCTCAAGTGCACTTTCAGAATCAAAACCATCAGAATTGGGGCAAAAAGTGTGGAGGTGACAATACAAAAAGCGCACTTTCCTACACGTCTCATCTTTCTAATATTCGCAGCTCATGCTTTCTATTAATGTGATCATTTCAATAAATGTTTGAAAATGCATTGTCATATCTTTCTTGTGTTTACCTTGGGCATGCAAGAGTTTCCAAACAAAAGGATAAGTTTCCACAGATTACTTGAGAATCAGAGTGTCATGTTTGGGGTTGCCAACTACATCTATTACCCTGGTCAGTTTAGGGGTTGGATGTGGTACTCTGAGGTAGCCAAAACTCACCAACACGTACTGATGATATATGTGGACTGAGTCCCTATATTGGGTTGTTTATGTTGGTGTAATACATAGTCCTGCTATATTTGTGGGAACCATATAACATGGCGCCACCAACATTTTAGGTCAGGTACTTATTTAATGGGTCTCCTGAGTAGTTTCTTGTGTGTGTCTATGGCTCTTTTTTCACCACTACATGGAGATGTCCTTGATGAAATGGATTTATCCTCCTTAGCTTACCAGGAAGGACCTAATATGTCTGTAGGTTGTTCAAGCTTGAACCTTTAGAAAGGATCACCCTATGGTAGTGCTACCTTTGTTTGAATACCATTCATTTCAAATGGGGCAACCGTGGCTATTCCTGTTAACTATAGACAGGCAGTAACTACACATTTAACTGCACATGGGCTCATTAATGGCAGGGGGATGTTATCTTCGTGATTGAGGCACATGAAGCTTATGAATGCAAAGTTTACTATGTTGCTGGAATATGAATTTGCTTTGAAAAACCCAAAGACAAGAGGCGTTTGGCAAAACAAGAACAGCTGGTTTAATTAAATACTTTGTCTGGTAAACAACCACAGAAACGGGTCTGAGGACTGTCTCAACATACATTCAATCTGAGTGCCATTATATACAGTGTTTGGAGCATCGTAAGACTATTTGATCTTATTTTAGAGAAAGGAATGCAGGCGTAGTCATGGGGTGTAAATCAGGCCACCCGATAGTGAATGCAGGTGGGTATCAACCATGCCTTGACACAATGAGGGCCAATGAGTTTAGTGTCCAGATGTCCGGTTTGGGGAGTGCATGATCGCTGCATGTACTGTGTGTGCTGTGCTCAGATTGGCTGAGTATTCCTAACTTCATGTGACATCTAACTTTATGGTATTTTTAGAACGTGCGCACCCTTCCGGCCATATGCGCTTTATTAGGGCCAATCAACTAGGGCCATTGTGGTGTTGCTGCCTATCTGTGGGACTAATCTGGGTTTTCTCTGTTCATGTGTTTTTCCGGCTGGTTATGTGCCACCACACCTGTGATCTGTCAATCAGTAGCCTCAGGCCTAGGTCGTAGGGCCTGCTTGACTACGTATTTCTTACTTGGGGTTGATGTAGAGGTCATCTCGGGATATTTCGACAACAGTGACTTGATCTCATTTTTTAATATACATGTATTGTTGCGTAAATTGACATCAATATTAACAACTATTCCTGGGTAAACTTTTCTGCAGTCAATGCTAACTCACAAGCATTTCATACATATACTGAGCAGCAGATCTAGCTGCATATAGACCTTATCAATACTTAGAAATATCATTAACATACCAGTATCATCAAAACTGGTTCCAAGGCGCCTTCCCACACACACTCCAACATGTAAGGTTGGGTCCTCTCAGTAATGACGGGGCAACCTGACCAGTATAATCTGACTACACACTGTTCCAAATGCAGGTGCATTAAATAATCACAAAGTGCTTGCTCTTTATACTCATTTAGTTAGAATGTATCAATGTCTGATGCAATTTGTTATGCGTACAATACCAACTGCCCCAGCAAGGGCTGGTCAAGCTGGGCAGACACAGTCAGCAATGCCTGCCATTAGTCCAGTTACTATTTTCATCATTATGGGTAAAGTGCCCACCAAAGTGATGAAAAGTTCGTTTTGGATAGTACAAAAATGCAAATCAGCTTAAATCAGTGTTTACCCATATGGGACCCAAAGATTAATTTAGAGTTCTCACTATGTGTCTTCCACCTGGTATGGTTACCCCAAAGGAAGATTGGGCAACATGGGGAACTGTCTTTGCTGCCATATAAACCATAAACACATCACCACATCAATTGCTATTTTGCCTGAAGTGCTAAAGCAAATTCAAAAGGAATATGGGATGGGCCCTGCCCTGGATTTTGGGATGAAATTAATTGGCAACTTTGTAACAGCATCCTCAATGATTTTAAGTAACATTAAAGGGGAGGCAGCATCATTGGCAATATGCCAATGGCTAGCATCAGTTTCCTCTGTGACTCAGGAACACCAGCTACCTACAAGTATTTCTAAGACCTGTGATTCTATAGGTCATGATAATTTGAGAACCAGGCCAGGTAAGTCACAACTTAAAACAAAATATGATTCAGATATCACCAAGCAGACATCTGAGTCTTCTAATAAATGCTGGGATAAAAACAGCAAAATAGATAAACAGAAAACAGAGTGGATCTCCACAACAAAAGTCCATTGAAAAACGTTATATTTTACTTTACTGTGATATTATTAAACAGCCTGATAGGTATCAGAATCCTGATGCACGTCCTTCTCATTCCTTTCAGGACTCCTCAGACAGAAAGTCATAGAGAACGGGACGAGGAGAACACAGATAGGAGGAGCGAGTGAAACAGAAAAAGGATTCACAACCGCCCTCTGATGTCATCATAAAAAAGGAAGACAAACTTCCACAGCTAAAACAACTATTCAGAAAGAAGAAAGTGGCAGGAAGTTCGCTAAATATGCCACAAATGCTCAGGATGCTTCTCCTGAACAAGACATGAGCGAAAACACAGCTCGACAACACAGCAGAGGTCACGATAGTTCTCCAGACTCTTCAAGAGTTTCTGGTAGTGAGACCAACTAATGACTATATTCAAGTTGGAGCTCCACATCAGCAGCTGAGCCCTCCTGATAGACTTCATGATCTGGACATTTAAATCAAGGGTGATATACTGTGTACTGTTAAAGTAATATTCCGGCAGAACTTGTCTAATGCTTATGACATTTTCTTGGCTGAGGTGGATTTGCCACCTGAGTTTCTTATTAAAGTCACACAGACGGAGGTTGTCATATTGCATTCCTTCTCGGTTCTATTTCCAGAGGAAGTTAAAGAAGTATATGCCACAGAATGGGCTCTTGCACAAGCCCCTGCATTATATCGCAATCAAACAGGCTGGTATCAGGACTTGTCTTACCACATTATACCTATAAGGGCCAGCCTGCAAGTGCAACTATAATACCTTATTAAACATGAAGCTGAACCCCTGTTAGGGACATTCTGTCACAATTAGAATATCAAGGCGTGATTGAGCCTTGTATCTCTCCTAGGAATAATCCTTTAGTTTCGGTAGCCAAACAGGATCATTCCTATTGTAAAGTCTTAGGGCCTTATTAAGATCTTGGCGGAACGGTTACTTCGTCACAACGGTGATGGATATCCCGTCCGCCCAAATATAAATCCCGTAGCATAACATCAATTTTATAAGAAATTGACTCAAAAGCGTTGTCTTTGTTGATGACATTTACCTTTGTGATGATGATTTAAATACACACTTGGCCAGAGTGGATCACATACTTTTGAGATTCACCTATCATGGCTGTAAATTAAATTTTAAAAAAATTACTTTTCTTAGTGTCCTATTTTTATAATAGGAATTGCCAAATGAAGGCAGAAGCCTTGTCCCACACTTCTTAAAGAAGTGTGCTCTTCTACAACCACCAAATACATTTAAAAAGCTACAACCACTTTTAGGCTTTCTAAACTTTGGTAGCACATACATAACAGATTATGCACAATGGGTTAAATTGTTGATGCTTTGGCAACTGCTAGGAAGCATGCCCTCGGCCCAAAGCAGCTAGAGGGGTCCCTGCAATCACCTCCTTCAGGAGCAAAGATGACCTCTGAAAAGAATGAGAGTGGGCAGGTGATCACAAAAAATGATTTGCAGGCCTGCCTGGGGGACCTCCATGATAAAATCTCCAATATTGTGACCACCCAGAGGAAAGTGCTGAAAGCGGACCTAGCTTCAGGCCTATCAGATGTCACAAAGGAAACCCAAAACTTGCAAGACTGGGTGGCCACAAACATGGACGACATTATTACCATGAGCCATTAACTCAAAAAACCTAAAGATTCTGATGCTAATTTGGAAGCAGTAGTGAGACTGTTATGGGATAAATGCACCGACCTGGAAGAGAGATCAAGGCGAGATAATATTCGCATCTGGAAAGTGAGGGAAGAAGGAGGTGGGCAACAACATGAATCAATTCTGCAAGTCTCTGTTCGTCGTCCTCAAAGAAAGCCAAATTTATGAGATCTGTATCATAGATGTACACAGAGTCAGCGCCTTGAGACCCTCGCGGGTGAGTAGCTGCGCTTTACCAACCCTGATTGATTGATTGATTGAGAGTCAGATCACTGAGGCCCTCCCAGGGGACCAAAAGGAGAGATGTCATAGTTAAGCTATGCTCTTCCCAGTTGAAAGACCACATCATGTGGGAAGCTTGGAAAGTCAACCATCTCACTTATAGGGATCAACAGATCAATCTTTTTAAGGACATGACTCATGCCACTCTCCACAAGTGGTGGTCATTGACCCAGGGGACAGCAGAGCTGCACAGATGATAAACTCGCTATCGGTGGGCCTTCCCCTTCTCTTTGTGGTTTCAGATCAACTCCAAGTCCAAAACAATAGGCATGCCGGAGGAGGCCCAGGAAATTCTGGGGTCAGTGCGAGAGCACCCTCACAATCTGATGAAAGAGGAAAACCAACAAAGGCAACCCAAGTACAAATGGGAGAGGCCAAAGGCACTGCAACATGCAAGTGACCTTGGTCTCTGTGCTTTTGACTCCTATGTGCTGGGACCAGGCCCACTCCAGATTCCTGCCTCTGCCTTTAGCTGAATCTTCCTCATAAACTGGCTGAAACTGACCCAGATACGTTCTCTAAGATATAATGTTCAATGCCATTTACACACTCAGGTTGTGGTTGGGTGGGGTGAGTTGGGGCTACTGTTAGATCTGAACTAAGACCGCCAGGCTGGTGTGCAATAGACTCCTCAAAGCCTCAAATGCAAGTTAGGAAAGCGTTCATGCGAAGGAGCTGTGGGCTTCTGGGGGGGGGGGGGTGACTGGCTTGGGGAGGAGCAGAGCATGGCGCGTCTCATCATCACATTCAGGATATATCTAATCCCTCCCGCTTGAGGGTTGATGATGGTTTTAGTTTGGTTGGGGGGTGAGAGGCAAGGAGGAGGGGAGGAAGTGTATGGGGCAGGTGAGGGGAACCTTTATCTTAAGTGAATTTGCACTTGTTGGTATGGTTACTTTATTCAATGTCTTCACTGGACAATTTCGCTTAATGTGTGCTGTCTGGGGAATGTCGCTTGGACTGCCAACAGCTCTGTGTCTTATCTCTACTATGATACACAAATGGTTAAGTTGTTATCATGGACTGTTAAGGGATTGAATTACCCTGTGAAATGCATAAGATAATAAGTGAGTGGAGAGCAGCAGCCTAGATATATTTTGCCTCGAAGAGACACACTTCAGAGGGGCGGACACTTCTCTAATGAAGCACAGAATGTACCCCACCCAAATATTTGCTGCTACCAGACTAGGGGGGTTATGATATACATAAAGATTTTCCCCTTAGAAGTGGCACAGGTGGTCACTGAAAAGGAGGAGGAATGATATATCTGTCTTGAAGGACTACACCACAGATATCCTTTTAATATACACAACGTTTACGCCCCCAATCAAGGCCAGTACCAGTATCTTATGCACCTAGTTTTGAAGATAGGGTAGTGGGATCATAGTAGCCTATTATGGATTGGCAAGTTCAATCTCATCCCTGATGGCTCACCGGCTAGACAACTGCACAACAGGTGAGTGAGTCACAGGAAGTGCTGTAGACAGCTTTTTTTTACAAGGAGTGAGGGATCTAGGTTTGACAGATTTATGGCGTCATAAACACCCAGGGCCTGAGTCGCAAAGGTAAACTTACACTTTCATGTAAGTTTACGATTGTTTGCTATACACAATGGGATTTGCTAGTAGTATCTTTACTAGCACAGTCTCCGCACATAACAAGACCTATCTTTTTATGTGTGGACACTTCGCACTCATAAAGATACTACTGGTAAATCTCTTTGTGAATAGCAAACTATCAAAAACTTACACAAAGTGTAAGTTTACCTTTGTGATGTTCAAGAACCACTCACCTGAAAACCAGGTACTGCGGAAGCGGAGAGAGTCCAACCTCTCCCTCAGTGCTTCACCCTTCACGCTGACTGGTAAAACAGCAGTGGGTGGAAAAGAACAGAGGTAAAGGAGGTAAACAGGGAAACAAGGGAAGGATTCTGGTAAGTCAGAGTGTTGGTGTTGGAAATAGATGAGGTGTTTCTGCAGCTCCCCGTTGAGCATCCAAGGGGAAAGAGTCAACAGGAATATCTTGAAATAGAAGAACAAGAAAAGAGGGTCAGCGTGACAAACAGAAGGTACACATTATATATAAATATATAAGTAGCAGGGCATATAAGCTCACATCACAAATATTGTCTGCCTTGTTGCTCACCCAAAAGCTCTTTGTAGGCCAATCAAGACGGAATCCAAATTATCACAGAAAATTCATTAGTCCAAAAAGGCAAAATACAGATCTCCACATATCTCAAGATTGATATGAAACAACTGAAGATTGTACTAAATGCTTTTCTTCTATGTCCCACATTCCAGTACTGAAGGAAATGGGGAAAAATAAAGGTAGCAGTGCACTCAACCCCCCAAAACAGAAAAAAAAACTTCCAACAGACTTAACTGACAAGCGAAGTTGGAAGTCCCATTGAGGAAATTGGAGTACATCAAAGCCGGAACACAGAAACGTGGAGATGATGTAGAGAGCGGTACCAAAGCAGTGAAGAGTCCGCCAAGGAGGAAGAGAGGACACAGAACAGGACAAGCCTCCGGGAATGAAAACAGCCTTTCAAGACAAAGTCGCCTCCGGGTGTGAAGAAACTGTAAAGCAACACAAAAGTGAGCCCCTGGGTCTGGAACTTTAACGGAGTACGGGGGAATCCCTTTTAAAGGACGGTTTCCCTCACCCACGCGTAGGTGGCATGCTTCATCATAGGGTAACCTCCTCGCACTTAGAACCTAGTCACAGTGCGGGCTACAACCCCCTCTCTGAGAGGGAGGAGCTTAGGGATGTTTTATTGTAGAAAAGAGGTATCCTAAAACCTTAAGATGAGCAGGGTGTGGAGGAAGTAAAGTGAAAAGTGAGTTAAAACTAACTCCCTGGTATACCAAACAGACTTTAATGGGGCATCCAGAGGTCAGGATTAAAAGGTCAAGCTATGGCAGGGGAATTCAACCTGTCATAGACTGGTGATAGTCGACATGTTTCCGCCTGGCACCTTCCGTAGAGGTGTAATGGCTTTCTTCAGGACCAAATATGAAAAAGTGAAGTTAATTGACCATGAATACCAAACTCAGTAGGTGGTAAGAAAGGCATTCAATGAGTTTGGTATACCAGGGAGTTGCTGCTGGTCTTTAAACCTCCGCAGGCCTCCTTTGTGTGCTCTGTGCAGAAACGGTAACCAGCAGGGAAATCCTTCTGAATACAAGAACCGGAAACAAAACCAACTGTAGAGGTCACAAAGCGCAGCCTCTAAATAGTCCCCGCCTTCTGAACCAATACGCTTAGTTACGTGAGGACTCTATACTTGCACATACTTGCAAATACCATTGAGGCTTAAAAACTCAATAAGGCACATATCGAAGGAATAGAGGAACAAATAGTAAAGCACCCAATGTAAGAGATAAGTGAAGGGAGCAGTATATGAATCCGTAAAAAGAGAGAAGATGTGTCCTCACGGCAGCAGCACTCTGATGTAATGTACTGCATTCGGGAAACTGGTGGCCTGGGATGTGACAGTACCCTTCCGCAAAGGACGCCCAACCGGACGGGGTTTTGACGGATGTTGGGCATGAAAAAGGTGAACATGTCAAGGTGCATGAATGTAGTGGGCAGGTTCCCAAGTACGTTCCCCGTGGTGTTAACCCTTCCTGTCCACCAGGTAGAACAATCTACCCTGATGTCTTTTTGAATCAAGAATGCGATTAACCTCATATTTTTCTTGGCCATCGATCATGAGTGGAGGTGGTGGGGGTGTGGGATGTGTGGTAGCCGAATATGGCTTGAGAAACAAAGTATGAAAGACAGGATGAATTTTGTAGTCAATGGGAAGCTCCAGCTTCATACCAACTGGATTGATGACCTTTTGTATTTTAAATGGTCCCACATATCGAGGTCAAATCACCGGTAGCAAATGATGGCGGAAGGTGCCTATGTTTATCTGCCGTATCTTTCATATTCTTTTTAGCAGTCGGTAGGTGTACCTGCACTGTTTTCCAGATTTCTTTTAAGGTATTACATAACAAGTCTTCTGCAGGCACCTTCTCTGTGGGTTGTATAGGCAAGGATTTTGGATGAAAACCCATAGAACAAAAGAAAGGTGACATCCCTAGTGCTGAATGGTGACTATAGTTATAAGCAAACTCTGCTAATGGTAAGGCCTTTACCCAACTGCTAGTCAAAGAAGACAGAAGGCAACAAAGATATTGTTCCATTGTCTGATTGGTTCTTTCTGGTTGACCGTCAAACTGTGGGTGATAGGCTGATGACAAACGTAATTCCATGTGCAAGATAGAACACAACTTCCTCCAAAATGGGGTACAACCTGTGCCCCTCTGTCTCAGACAATAGCAGATGGAATACCATGTGACCAGATAACCTTTTGGATAAATGTGTATGCCAACTCTTTAGCAGTTGGTATCTTAGGTAATAGAACAAAATGAACCATTTTAGTAAACAGATCAACTACGACAAGGATAGCAGTATACCCTGAATCCTTTGGAAGATCAGAGACAAAAACATACTAATGGTGTGCCATGGGGAAGGAAGGATAGGAGGTGGTAGAAGTAATCCAGTTGGAGACATGTGTGAGGCGTTGTTGACTGCACAAATGGGACAAGAAGACACAAAAGCCTGTATATCATGTCTAATATTTTCCCACCAAACCCACCTTGACATATCTCTTGAGTTTTTACAATACCTGGATGTCCTACCAGAGCAGAGGAATGGCACCACTTTAAGACTTTGTCTCTAAGTTCTGGAGGAAGGAACAGCTGGTTTTCATGATACTAAACACCATTTTAAAGTTTTACAACTGGATTAGATAACCAAGGAGTCAAATCAAGATTTTTTATCATTTGCTTAATGTCTTCTAGTAATACATCAAGGGAGCACCCTCCTATGATTCTATCATGTGCTATGATGGGTATGTCCTCAGATGTAGATTCATGATTCAAATGGGAAATGTGTATACGAGATAGGGCGTCTGATTTCACTTGTTTAGCAGCTGGCCGATAAGGGATAATGAAATCATATTCATTAACGAACTGAACCCATCTCATCTGTCATGGGGTTAGGGACTTGCCGAGCAAAAGAACTCTAGGTTTTTGTGGTCTGAATAGATTGCAATGGGGTGACGAGCCCACCCCCATAGATAATTCCTCCATTCTTGAAAAGCTAGCTTAATGGCCAGGAGCTCCCTCTCAGTTATAGTATAGTTTTGTTCGGCAGGGAGCAGTTTTAATTTAAAAAAGGCTATTGGGTGCATGAGTCCCGAATTCATGTTACATGACAACACCTCTCCTACTGCATACTGAGAGGCATCTAATTCTAAATAAAAAGGCAATGCAGGATCAGGGTGAATTAGGACAAGGGCAGAAGTAAACTTTGAGAGCAACAGATCCAAAGCCTGCTGGGCTTACGTAGACCAGAAAAAGGGTACACCTTTCTTTAAGAGCCTCATGATGGGAGTTATTATGTCTGAGAAGTGCATGATAAAACAGCAGCAGAAGTTGGCATATCCCAGAAGAGCTTGTACATCTCTCACACAAGTAGGAGTAGGCCAAGTAACAATGGCCTCAATCTTCTTGGGATCCATTTGGATGCCCTCAAAAGAGAAGATGAAACATACATTTATCAAGTTTCACAAGCAAGTGATTTTTATGTAAAGTATGTAACACTTGTCTGACATGGTGTTCATGTTCTGTCAGAGTTTTGGAGTAAATCAATATATTGTCAATGTAGACTTTTACGCTTATATCCCAGAATTCTCTGAGTACTTCAATGATGAATAATTGAAACCCTGCAGGGGTGTTACACAGCCCAAAAGGCATAACGCAATATTCACACAACCCAAACTTTGTGCGGAAGGTGGTTTTTAATTTGTCTCCCTCTCAAACCCGGATGAGATGATAAGCCCCATGAAGATCCAATTTAGTGAACACTGTAGCATGTCGTAACTGATCCAATCAAACAGGTATTAAAGGCAACGGATATTTATTCTTGACTCTCACTTTATTCAGGGCTGTATAATCAATGTATGTGCGCAAATCTCCCTCTTTTTTGCGTACACAAAAAAGAGGAGAAGACACTGGAGAAGATGAATGCCTAATGAACCCGTAAGACAATATTTCATCCAAGTATTCCCATAGATGTTTTGTTTCTGGTTCAGAAACAGCATATATTCTACTGCAAGGTAAGAATCAGAACAATATGACAGTCAAAGCTATGATGAGTTGGTAACACGGTTGTTTTGGCTTTATCAAAGACATCGGCATATTGCAGATAGGGAGTAGGAATACATGTGGTGTCTGCAGCTACACACAAGGCACAGTCAGTTCTACATGTTTCGAGGGGTTAAAAAAGAAGAGGCTGGATCCCTTCCTATTCCAGAACCTATGCAGGTGTAAGGGGACCCTTAACAAAGGAAGAAAAGGATAAAAGGTGGTCCTTAGACCTTTGTCTGTACTGTGGCAAGGGAGGCCATTATGCCTGTGAGTGTCCCACTAGCACAAGACCTCAGCCACACATATGTATGTGTATGAGTGTCAAAAATCAGGATGATTATTTCTAATGTTTCTACATTGCACTATTTAGGTTTATCAGACACATATGCTGGAGTGGTCACTTATTCTTTCACCTAGACGTGCTCACACACAAGCAACATTACAAATCAGTTATTATCAAAAAGAATGAAATCCGTATACAGCTCCATGCTGGTACACCTAACTCTCCTTTTATATTTTCACATATTATAAAACAATGACACCTATTGGGTGGTAACTGTATATATTTTCGTATTTCTTTGCATGCAAGTAGTATGCTTCCAGTGTGAACTGACAGGAGTGGTACCAGGGAACTATTTTCCTGCTGTCCTTAAGAAGAGCCAAATAGGGGCACGGCTCGAAACATGTTGACCTTTTAGGAGAATAGATTGATTATCAATCTCTTATCCTAAACCCCCCCTATTCTTTAACCATACCAACTAGGAGTTAAAATAAATTAAAGCACACCTACTAGCCAGGTATTTGTATTTACACACCATCAACCCCCACTCCCTTTCCGTTCTAGAACAACCACTTTATCATTGTATATAACAGAAAGTGCTCCCACGTAGGTCATAGCATGCCTGATCCACAGTGGAACGGGATGGACCTGATGATGAAGCATGCAACAAAGGGGTAACCCTGGTGGGTGAGGGTTTTACAAGAAAAACCTTACTTTTTCTTCCAGGGAGAGTTGTTTGTACAAAACTGACCCGGGTTTTTCCTTTTTAAAAAAAAAATAAGTTCCATGTAGAGGAGGCCAAAACCCAGTATATCTTCTTACTCCCCCTTTTTTCTTGATACATGCAACCAAGGTACACGAAGAATAGCTCCAAAGTTAGGCGTGTCAATTAATCCAAAACTGATTGTTTCGGAATGACCATTATGACAGATAAACATGAGAAGTTCGGTATGCATAGTGATCGGTCCAGAAGTTAATTCAGTACTATCTATCAACAGGCTCTGGTTCTTTTTTATGCGTACAGGGGATACCATATCTTTTGGCCACTTGTCAATCCATGAAATTGCCGGTAGCCCCAGAATCAGGTAAAAAGGGTAGAACCATTCTGTTATTATTTGTAATCACCATAGTCACAGTAGTGGTGAACTGTCTAGGTACATGTATGAAGGAACCAGCTACATCATGACACTCCCTATCCTCAGGGTAAACATGGTATATGCCCTCGGGCTGTCCTTCATGTTTAACATAAGCCACAGTCTTTTTGGCTAAGAAGGTCTTGTGTTAGTGGGACACTCAAGGGCATAATGGCCACAGTAAAGACAAAGGTCTAAGGACCGCCTTTTATCCTTTTCTTCCTTTGTTTAGAGTCCCCTTATACCTCCTTTCTGGATGGGTTCTGGAGTGGGAAGGGATCTAGCCTCTTCTTTTTTATCCCCTCAAAACATGTTGAACCGAGGGGGATGGTTTCTATTTTTTTCACCCCTTCGTTCGTTTAAACAATGGTTTCATTGCACTACAGGATCTGTAAAGGCTGCACAGTCCTCGGGGGGATCTACCACCTGAGACAAGATGCATTTTCAATCTTTACTAAGACCTTGATAAAATAGAGAAGTTCTTTTCTCCTGAGACCAATGAGTCTAGGATACCAAACGATTGAAATTAGATATGTAAGCCAACAAGTCTTGCTTTCCTTGCCTTGAATTAAGCAGTTTGGTATCGCTGGCCTGCATAAAAAAATGCTTGGAAAAAATTCCAAGCATCTTTTTCCAATCCATCTGGTCTTTAAATGCTGCAAAATTATACAGAATGGGGTCGTCATTATCAACTAGGTCTAGGCGGAGCTTGTGGAGTTTCACTATGCGGAATTCCGCAGAGTTACTGGAAAACTCAGCCAAATTTTGCAGAGTTCCGTGAACCGCAGACTAACTTTTGAAACCCATTTACCACCCGTGCTTACTAGTAAAATATTGTGTAGTACCTCCATTATAGTCGACAAGATGGCAGCAACACCTCAAGTTTGGGGGTGATGAGGAGGGAGGGAAGAGGAAGAAGAGAGAGTGAGGGAGGAGGGAAGAGAATAAAGTGTGAAGGGTGATGAGCAGGGAGGGAAGTAGAAGAATAGTGAGTGACAGAGAGAGAGGGCAGGGTGTCCCTCACAGCTCACTCACTGTCTCCTCTGGTGCTCGGCTCGGCAATGGCATCTGGTGATGTACCTACGGACTCGCTCCTTGCCCTGGCTCTCTCCTACCCTTACTCTCTCCGGAACCTAGCTCTCTCCTACCCTGACTCTCTCTCCGGACCCTGACTCTCTCGTAACCTGACTCTCTCCCCGGACTCAGACTCTCTCCCAGCCCTGGAAGTGGCCTACCCTGGGCCGTGTTGCAGGCAGTGCCACAGTCTCTTACCCACCTGCAGTTGCTCTCCCAAAAAATAAAATACCTGTAGAAGACAGAGGGTGATAAGGCGGCTGTGAGGGTCTGAACTGCAGCTGGGAAGAGGCTAAGTATAGGGTCACTGCGGGGCGCAGACCCTCTGCGTGATTCAGGGCTTAGTAGCCTGCCGTGGCTCATGGTGCCCCCTATGGGCACACAACGCGTCTGGACCCTCACTGTGTGAGACCGTCAGTCAAGACAACACAATGGAGGAGTCGCACGGCATTCGTGAGGCAGAGCTGAGCTGCAGGCACCACCACTCACTCCGCATGCGTCCGAGGACTCTGACTCATGCATCATGAGAGAAGATGTTGCTTAACGATACACATTCATTACTGGCGCCACTGCACATAACATTGGCAGTGCAAGCGGGACTTCCATTGCGACTCCAGTCCCAAACTAAAAGAAAAAACTGCCGCCGAATGCGCCGGAGCATTTTGGAGGGGCGCCTATAGAAAAGGGCCTGAATGTTCCCCCTCTTCATATAATGAAAGGGAATTGGTGACCTGGGACGTGGCATGTGAATCAGGCCCCCAGACTTCAACTTTTTTTCAAACTTCATGATCCTCCTCCTCTATCAACCTTTTATGGGGAGCTCCCAATATCCTAGAGTTAATGGTGTCTGTGACCCATAGCTCCATTGTAGTCTCCAATCATGCCATAGTAATCTGGGAGGGTAAGTGCAATGGGACTCCTAATCGACAATCCCCCTAGTAACTTGACAAATCCCTCCTCAGGGAGATTCTGGCTCCTTTAGAACTTAGAATAACAACACAGGAGACACTGCACCTGGAGCTGTTTGGGATGCATTCAAGGCAGTTTCAAAAATATTCTGTCCTGTGAACATTGAGATCTGCGGAAAGTAATCTGAGAGCGAATGGCTCACAGGATGTCCATAGCACACACACAGGTAATGTGTGCCGCCCCCTCCCTCGACTCCTCCCATCCAGCCCAATACCCCAGTTCAACATAACAAAGGATATCACATGAGGTCATCCGCTGTCTGCAGGGCATGATGGGGAGACCCGTGTCATCCCCCTGTGAGGACATTGAGTCTGAGTGTGTCAACTTCCATTCGGAAGCAGAGTCCATCTCTGGTAACCATCTGTTGTCCTGCACAATGTCGATAACTGCCTGCAGGGTAGCCGCCTGTTCAAATTCCGTTTGTGATGGCGATGTGCCACCCCTGCGACCATCCCTCAATGCATGTTGGGGTGCTTTCTCACCTTCTTCTTGGACATCTGCGATCGTTTATGCATGGGGGAGATTTTTCCCTGCCATGTAAGTCTCCAGCCAGTTCCATGCAGCTTCTGGGTCTTCACAAAAGTGGGTGGCGTCGCCAAGGACTATTCGCAGTTTTGATGGAAATAACAGGGATTATTTAATGTCATTATCTTGGAGGGCCCTCTTAACCTCCAGGAATAAGGCTCTGCTAGCTTGTACAGCTGCTGACCTTTCCATTTTCGATTGTATAGGGAACATCTGAGCACGCTTTCCGCAGAATAATATCTCTGTCCCGATAATGCAATAACCAAGCCACAACTGGTCTAGGGGGTCGGCCCGGAGCCGGGGGTCTTGCTGGCACCCGATGCGCATGCTCCAGGGCGAAGAAAGGGATAAGCAGGCCAGTGGCCACCTCCGTGCGCCACCAACTCTCCAATTAGCCCACCATGTCCCCTTTTTCGATTTTCTCTGGGAGGCCCACCACCCTGATGTTATTCTGCCTATTGCTGCCTTCAGCATCCTCCGCCCTTCGCTCAAGAACCTGCACTCTGCTTTGTAACATGATCATATTGCTAGAGAGCGCAGAGCATTTGGGTTTAAGATCATCAACAGAGGCCTCCACTTCTTTGACTCTGTCTGCCAGTTTGTGGTGTTCTGCAAGGAGCAGGCCCAGGCCCACTGAGACTGCAACTATATCTTGTTGTATGGTGTTTTTCATGTCCTCAATTGCAGCTAGGATCCTATCCAGTTGGAGATCTGTAGGGTCTCTGGTTTGTACACTGCCTTCGCCTCTCGGGGAGGGCCACCCGCGTCAGGCGGGGCACCAGCTGAATTAAGTCGGATCACTGACATAATATCGACAGACATAATATCGACCTACCATAATATCGGGACAAAAATATCGATTACACTAATATCGACATACTATACTTATTTAAAAAAATACACAAATATCGACAGCAAAATATTGTTAAACATTTACATCGATATCAGTATTATCGTACCAAAAAATATCGTGATAACTAATATCGAACATATTAAGAAAGCATACAAAGTGACAATAATATCGACAACAAAAATATAGACAATATTATCGTTAAAAAAAATATATCGACATGTTAAAATTATTTATAATAACACAATACATACCCCCAAAAATATAAAAATATTAAATAACACACACAGCATTCAAAATAAATCGATTAACACATATTTTAATGACATTTAAAAATAATATCATAAACATTATTAAATACACAAAATTATTTACTATCTCAATCATATCTAAATTAAAAAAATATTATTTAACATTTAAAACAATATAAATTACATATAATATACTATACCACTTTTAAATTAAAAAAAAACTGTAACTGAAGCATAATTAGCGTTTTCCATATATGGAAAACAACTGCCAAATTAATTAAAACAATAAGTAACAACCAATGAACTACACATACAATTGAAATAACCCAATAAAATTAAAACAACAATTAATGAAACACTATATAAACAAACGAAAATTAAACATTATTTGACACTGCAACCAAAAAAGCAAGAATAAGGAGACACTCTGCCGGATTGCTGCCACAACATTGGACTGCTTTATAGAAAACTCTGATTCCAGCTCCACATAGCATTTTAAAACTACTGCTACTGAAAATGTTCTCAAAGCTTTTTTTATACGAACAAAATAATTAATATATATTTTTTAAATGATATCTCCTCTACAGATAATTCTGAAGACACTCAAAAAACTACAGAACAGTGTGAAATATCAACTTGCAAATAAAGTAAGTATTAAACTCAAATAAACTAACACAATTTTCAAAAATGCCAAACAGAAGTCCAAGCTAAGCACAAATCCCCCGCACTAAAAACACAGTTAAACAAATGTATTAAAATTACTCGTTTTTTCAGCAGGAATTTACCAAAAAATACTAAAGCCAAACAGCAAAGAAAACCCATCAGCATTGAAAAAAATCTTCAAATTTAACATTGTAAGTATTAAATTGACAATGTACATGTTTTGGATTATAAAACAGCACAGGAATATTTTTTATAATTTTTATATACATTTCTCTTAGCATTTGAAACATCACCATGACTGAAGGGGCACAATTCATTACTTCCCAAAAAGGCGAATTTTTGTTATGTTATATGAGGTATGTGTACACCCAAGAAAAGCAAACAGGCGACAAAGTCAACTGGAAATGTAGTAAATATTATTCTAACAAATGTTACGGGAGGGCTGCAACAAAGGAAACAATGGGGCCCATTACGATGGCGGACGGAAAAGCACTCCGACCGCCGTGGTTGCGGAAAAAAAGTCTGCATGTACCGCAACAAAACCAGCGGTCACGTTACGATGCAATGATTGAAAAATCTGACCGCGGCAGTTGGATTCCACAAAACTCCGCACGCAACGTCCGGAAAACCAGAAAATCGGACCACGGCGGACGGTAATGCTGCGGAAAGAACCAAAAACGCTGATCCACAAGCGGAATGACCGCAAGTGAAATTATGATAAGATGGCGGAGCAAGCGGAATGATCAGTCGTTTCCGACCGCCGCGGTCGTGCAAAAAGATGAATGGCAGAGCTGGCGGAACGATCATTGCGTTCAGACAGCTGCGGTCGCGCGGAAAGAGGAATGGCGGTCGAATGCAACCACACAACAAGGCTACCAAGTGTGGCTGATTGTTTTCCGCTGCCTTCAAAAACATTTGACACACCCCAATGACACATCCTCATGGCAAAAAAAAATGCAAATCCCAGGTCAAAACAGAAAACACACCTGACATGAATACACCATTTGGACACACCCACATAGCTGAGTATAAAACCAATCCCTTCCCTGGCCAGCATCCTTTGCACAACTCCAGAAGTAAAGGGCCAAACACCACAGCAGAAAGGAGAGGCAAATCATCACACATCACACCATCACAACCACCCACACCAACAACACCAACACACACCTCACACATCTCCACCACCACCTTCCCACCTGCACTTGTCACCCATTTGCACATCACACACCATGGCACAGAAAAAAATTCCAAAATTCACAGACAATGAGTTGTCAGTCATGGTAGATGAGATAATCAGAGTAGAACCACATTTGTTTGGAAGCATGGTCCAACAGACACCAGTAGTCAGAAAAAATCAAATGTGAGAAAGGATAGTCAACAAAGTCAATGCAGTTGGGACCACCCTGCGCACACTGCGTGACATCAAGAGGAGGTGGCATGACCTCAAGAGCAGGGTGAAAGAGCGTGCCAACAAGAACCATGAGCTGTCTCAGAGGACTGGCGGTGGTCCTCCCATTCAATCAATCACAGAATTTGTAAAGCGCACTACTTACCCGCGAGGGTCTCAAGGCGCTGGGGAAAAAAAGGGGGGGGTGCTGCTACTGGTCGAACAACCAGGTCTTGAGTAGCCTCCTGAAGGTCAGCAGGTCTTGGGTCTGTCGTAGGCTTAGTGGAAGGGTGTTCCAGGTCTTGGCGGCGAGGTGGGAGAAGGATCTGCCGCCGGTGGTGGTTCGTCGAATGCGAGGGACAGTGGCGAGGGAGAGGTCGGCGGAGCGGAGTTGGCGGTTGGGGACGTAGAAGAGGAGTCGTCTGTTGAGGTAGGCTGGGCCAGTCTTGTGGAGTGCCTTGTGTGCGTGGATGAGGAGTTTGAAGGAGATTCTCCTGTCGACGGGGAGCCAGTGCAGGTTCCTCAGGTGGGGGGTGATGTGGCTGTGGCGTGGTACATCGAGGACCATTCCACCACTAACATTCACCGAATGGGAGGAGAAGGTGCATGCCATACTGCATCCGAGCTTTACAGACGGAGCTTTACCCTGACGCAACGTGTAACATGTGAGGAGGAGGAGCCAGAACTATCGGAGCGGAGGCAGCCATGGCGGGAAGCAGCCGCGAACCAAGAACTGCGAACCGCGAGCTCCGAGTTGCGTGCGGCAGGACGTAGGCAGGACGTGGGCCCTGAGTTGGCTTAGCCCGCTCCTCGGGTTTGCTCTGGGCTGAGCGTCTGGCCCCTGTTTGTCCCCGCTTGGGCTTTTGCGGTCCCTGCCCCGGTGGCCTCGGTGGCCGGTTGTGGTGCTTCCCCCTGCTTCAGGCGGCGGAGGCGCGGTATCGTGGTGCCACGAGAGTGCCGCATTGGTGCCTCGAGAGCAGAGCGGGAGGCCTGCCTTGTCCTGTCCAGCTTGAGGACCCTGAGGACACTGAGGACACCTGAGGACCCTAAAGGCAGAGTAGCATGTGTTCCCCTTGGTTGGGTGAGTGCAGTGAGTGCACCACCGTTAGTTGGTGGTAGCAAAGAGTGTGCCTCAGGCGGGGGCGGAGGCGGCCCGGGTAGCACTGGGTGCGGCTTGCGTCCACCTGTAGTGCCCCACTCACTGGTTATTGCTCTTTCCTTCTTGTTTATTCTTTCCAATTTAATATCTAACATTTAACACTTAATAAGTCATCTGGTGACGTCTGGTGCCCAGCGAACTGTGAGCTGATAGCTGTGAGGAGCTGTGAGGAGCCGGGAGCTGTGGTACTTCTCTAGCTGAGAGGGGCTGGGGCTGGGGGTTGCAGTAAGTCCTGCTGAGAGTCTTGCTAAGAGTGCCCTCCCTTGAGCATCATGACCTCCAAAAAAGTACGCTCGGGTCGTGTGCTCTCTTCATCTCCAAGTCGGTCACATAAATTGAAGAGATCATATAGTGGCACTAGACAACTGCAGTAACTCTGTTACAAAGCCCACCCAGTTATCACAGGCTTTTTTCGCAAGGTGCCCCGGATTGCACCTGAAGTGGCAGCAGTAATTCAGGATGGTCAGTTCTTGGACTACCACACAACAACGTTTTCTCCCCCTTTTTCAATGGAGTCACTGGGAGACAGTCGCACTCCTGCGGGGGCCCTGAACCACTCCCGGGAAGGGGTACGGGAAGGGGTGCGGGCACAGAAGAAGAATGATGTTGTTGAGGATGGTCAAAGTGGGCAATCCTCATATGCAAATTCGGATTTTGTCTCTCGCGATATCCAACAGAGCCAGCAACAGTCTTCTCCGGACAGGTTAAGACAGCAAGATTGTGTGTCTGGTGGATTATCTGTTACACCTGTCGTTTTCTCAGGTACAAAATCATGCTCAGACTTTCTAGACAATCCTCAGAGTCAACAACATATTCCTTCGGATGGACAAATGTCTGACTGTATGTCTGTTGCTTTACCAGCAGCTTTATCTGCTCAGGGGGATACCTGTAAGCGAACAAGTGGGGAGGGTGGTCCGGTTGGTAGATTGGTCGATGCTCCTTCTATGGTCGAGAAGTCAACTGTATGTGAAAGGGTAAACCTAGAGGAAGACATTACTCTTCCAGACATTGACATAGAAAACCAAATAAGGGGCTTGGAAGTTCCACATAAGGAAGTTCATCCGGCGAGTGGTCTCAGGGGACATAACACTCCAATCATAAGTTCATCTCCTAGGCGTCTTTCTTTGCCTCTCTTGTATTGTAGTACAAGTCATTTGAGTAGTACTTTTTTGGAGTCTGCCCATGATGTGTTTTTACCTTGTACACAACCAAAGTTGGGAAATGAGAGGGATGCTGTGCCTTCGGAATATCTCGTTTGCACTGAAATTCTTTTAACTTCTATTTTGTCTTTACTAGAGAAATCTGTCTTAAGTTCTGACCATATTTTGGAAATGATCTCTGTAATGTTGTTTGAAGTACAAAAGGCAACTAAGTTTGATTCTATTCAACCCAAGCCTATGATTCATCCCCATACGGAAGAACTGGTAAATGGAAAGCTTCCCTCATCTGTCCCAGTGAGAGTGTCGAGAGATGTCTACGTTCAAGCGGGAATACCTTTTTATCTGTTGCCCCCTAGTGAACCCATGTGTAACCTTGAAAAAGAAGAGTTATGTTTAAGTACTCTATTCGGGGAGGATGTATTGGGACCCCCATTGGAAAAGTCTATAATAAAACCTTTCCCTTTGTTTAGTAAGGGTAAAAAAGGGGGCAATAGAGAAACGGAGAAAATTAGGGGTTCCGAAAAACAAGGGGCTAGGGGAGAGGGGGAGGGGGAGGTTTTGACTCCCTCTACCTCCAAGGCCTGTCCCTTAGATCTGTCTGAAAAGGGAGGGCCGAAAACATGGAAGAGGGGATGTCCCACAATAAATCATAAGGGGGAAAATATGAAAAAGAAACATAAAAAGTTGAGGCGATTTTCTAAATGGAAAACGTCAAAATTGCACTTTTCACGGATTCTTGGAAGCCAGAGTGATTCTAAAGTATTAAAGGAAGAGGGAGACCCCAAACCCCCGTCAGATGAGGGTGTTCCTATGGAGCCCCACATAGTGCATATGTCAACGGCCGGGGGAGTGGGGGTATCTGGGACAGGAGAATCGTTACCAAATTCGATGTTGCAGTCCACTCAAGCATCCCATACTCCCTTGATTAACGGGTTGGTTGATCACTTCGAAAGGGAACCACAAACGGGAGGTGGAACTCCTATGCGCCAGACTTGGTCTGGGATTGCTGGGGTGGTAGAGAATCCAGAGGAGGGGTACCAAACATGGAGCATCAAGCGGGTTGGGTGGAATAGAGCTCTTATAGGGAATACATCTCTGCCGAGCAGAAGTCTAGAGGCCCCAATTTCCACGACGGTGCCGTATTCGAACATTCAGCCTAATGATGGCTCTTATGTTGCCAGTCATGGTGATAGGGTTCCTCTATGGATCCCCCCAAGGGATATTTCAAAGAATCCCAGTATGGTGCAGAGTGCTCTATCTCCCATGGTGGACTTTACTTGGCTATTTGACAATGAATTCTATCCGGTAAATCGAGGATCCATTCTTTGCCTAATCTCAGAAATAGAGGCATTACGGCTGATATCAAGCAGGGATATTTTAAATGTGAAGATTAATGTACATGACACTTTCTCCTATTCCAGAGTTACTTTTTGCTCTTTGATCATTGGCAACTTGGTCATGCAGAACTGTGAGCATTTCCTGAAACGAGGGCTTGATATAGCATCCGTTCCTGAATATGAGGAATATCCCTCTATGTGCTTTCCAACACAGTGCCCGACAGCTTCTAGGGCCGTTAATTCTGTGGCACTAGATGCAATGGGCCCCGAGTTTGAGTATTCTTTGGGCAACACCAAAAATATTGTGGTTTCCCTGGATAGAAGGGGCCGCTCAATAAATCTGGTGTCTGATATGGCAGCTGTTCCCCAGGCCCTAGATCCAGAAGCAGAATCGGCCCAGTGGACCTGAGTCGCAAGAGCATTGAATAATACCTGTCCAGATGCAGAAAGAAGCGCTCCTTTGAGGTAGCCTGGGTGGGTTACTTCTATCTTGGAATATGGCTGGCTTGGGTCATAACGAGGAGAAACTGAATTATTTGAAAATCATGAATCCTCTAATCATCTGCTTGCAAGAAACTTGGTCCTGCAAGGATTTTGATTGTGATGGCTATTTTACTTTTTCTTGCCATGCTAAACGGTCTGAAAGAGGCCACACTAGTGGGGGAGTTTCTATTTTGCTTAAGAACTCGATTAACTGGAACCAGAAGGTATTCTGCCATCCTTCAAATCTTTGCATATGCTTGAAGTTGGCTTGTTTGGGAGACCTTGGTAGGCCTACTTTTTTCCTTGTGGCAAATCTGTATGTCCCTCCTGGGAGAAACTTTGATCATCTGTTGAGTACTTTTTTCTTATTCATTCATGATATAGCCATCAGGGAAGAATGTCCCCTAGTGTTAATAGTTGGAGACTTAAATGCCAAAATCTCCAACTCTGCTTTAGAGATTTATGCGAATATTGATAAAGAGGAAACTTGGCATATCCCTGAGATTCTTCTCCCAGAAAAAATAAAAACAGATAAACGGTGCTTTTCCTTGTTGGATAGTATTAGAAGCACAGACCTCGTTATGTTAAACGGGAGAGTGCCCATTGATAAAATAGCCCAATTTACTTTTCACTCCCGTCACACTCAGAGTCTTTTAGACTTAGGGGCCGATTCCGATTTCGGCCGGAAGGGCACCGAACGATGGTCGGAGCCCTTCCGACCGAGCCATTCCGATGGGCTCGGTCGGAAAGGAATCCGACTCGGATTTCCGGATGGCTTACGACGGGCTCAGAGAGCCCGACCGCCGTCCGGAAATCCTTCAGTACTCCCCCGGCCGCCTTTTCACGACCGAGGGAGTACGATGGCAGTATTTCACTGCCTTTTCGTGCCGGTCTTTCCGGCACGAAAAGGCAGTCGGTAACTGTCTTTGGGGGCCCCCAGTAGGGCCCCCATGGGTGCGAGGCCGCCGAATGGCAGCCTGGGGGCACCTATGGTGCCCCTCTGTTGATCCCTGCACCCGGTGGCAGGCACCTTGGGGTGCCGGCCACAGGGTGCAGGGATGAACTGCACCCCTGCTTTTCACAATGCAAGCATGCATTCCGCCCGGAATGCATGCTCCCATTGTGAAGTATACGAGTGCGACCGAACAGGGTTCGGTCGCATCGTACTTGCAGGGCCGTAACCGACGACAGCAGGTCGGTCGGTTACGGCTCCTGGACGATGTCGGACGGACCTGAGTCCGTCCGACATCGGAATCGACCCCTATGTAGTTGTGTCTTATCAAATGTTCGGGGCTTGCGAAAACTTATTTGTCCTTCCGACCATATGGAGTGACCATAGTATAGTGGGTATGGCAATGGCTTTTGCTCTTCCCGTACTGGATCCGGGGAATTTGGACCAGGGTATGGTGGTCTATAATAAAGCAAATGGACGCTCTTTTTGGACGTTCAAAAACATCACTGAAGTGAGCTCAATAGTGAAGAAGGCTCATGTAGAACAGGAGAGTTTCGCATATGCGAATGTTATACAGCACTTCGAGGCCCAAATGGAAGAGATACAGAATTTAAGTTCCAGATCTGCTGGTCCCAGATTGTTTAAACAGGGCAAGTCATCATTGAAACTGTTAAACCAGGGAATTAATCGACTAGTTCGAAATCAATACATTCAATTTTCAATAGGTCAACAGCAGGAAATTAATCGCCTCAAGCGAATAAGAAGCCGCCGTAAACTTAGCAAAAAGAGAAGAGAGTTTGACGCCAAATGGATTGGGTTGAGGGAAGCTGCAAGGGCCAAATACTCAAGAAAGTACTGGCATTTGATTGCGGAATATTGGGACTCAAGACAGAGGGCTTTACCTATTCCGATTCCAGAAAAGGAGTGGGTGGATTATATCTCTTCATTATACAAAAACAATAGTTCAGTGGCTCCAGTAACAATACGCATGGAGGAGTCTTCTCTCCTGGAATATGGTCCCCCGTCAGGGGATGAGATTGTAAGATTTATAAAGAACGCCAGAACCTCCGGAGCACAGGGGCTGGATGGAATTCCGATTGCGTTAATTAAAAAGGAGGCAGCTGCATGGGGGTCTCTTTTGGCGCCAATGTTCAAACATTGTTTTCTAATGAGTAATATTCCGCCCTCTTGGAAAGGGAGTATCATCGTCCCTCTGTATAAAACGGGTCCGAAAACGATATCAGCTAGTTTTAGACAGATTGCTCTGTTGGATGCCTCGGGCAAGCTGTTTGCAAAAAGCATTCTATGTCATCTACAGCAATGAGCCCATGATCAGAACATTTTACCTCCAGAGCAAGCTGGCTTTAGAAAGAACCATGGTACTCTGGACAACATTGCGGTTGTCCAGACCACTGTAGAGAAATATGTCTTCTTGCGAAGTATGCCAGTTTATACAGCTTTTATTGACTTCTCCACAGCGTTTGATAAAGTCGATCGCCAAACTCTGTGGAGAAAGCTTGACCAACTTGGCATACCACAGCACCTCCTGGCTCTAGTCATAGAATTACAAACAGATACTTGGTGTCAGGTCCTTATGGGAGGTGCGCTGGGGCAATCACGTAAGATTAAGACATACAATGGGCTAAAGCAGGGTTGCTTGTTGGCCCCTTTATTGTTTTTTTTGTACATATCTGATCTTCCCGCTGCTTTGAACTCAGTGCGGGGCGATGCCCCCAAGATTGGCCCAATGTCCGTTGGCTCTTTATTATATGCGGATGACGTTGCGGTCTTTGATTTAACGCCTATTGATCTGCAGCGTCGTCTGGATGCTCTAACTAGATATGCAGAAGCCCACTTTTTGAAAATTAATATTGCTAAAAGCAAAATTTTGGTCTTCCGCAAGAACGGTCATAGACTAAAGAGACGTTTTAAGTGGTCACTGGGTTCTGAAGAACTGGAATTGGTAGATTCCTATTTATATTTGAGCAAGGTCTTTTTGAAAACTGGGCGAGATCTAGACCACATTAATCTCTGTGTTAGCAAGGCCGTTTCCCAGGCGGGAACTCTGAATAGATTTTATAAAACTTGTGGGAAACGCCATTTTGGTCATGTTTTGTCAGTTTTTAAGGTAAAAATTCCGCCCTCATTAATATACGCTGTTGAGGTAGTGGATATGAAGCACTGGCCTTCCTTTGACAAGGCTGAAGGTCGAATCCTTCGTCAAATTTGCAATCTAAATTCTCAGGCTGCCGCACATGTCTTACGCCTGGAATTTGGTTTAGTTTCCTCATACGTTTTATCCTGGGCTGCGCTTTTGAGATGGGGGGAGGAGGGCACTCTCAGGGCTGCTTTGAGATTAGAAATCTTCGATAAAGTGAGAGAACATTCAACATTTTTTAGGTCCTTTGTTCAAGCAAACGACTCATTTGGGCTTATTTTGAACTTTGATTCCCCCATGTCAAAAACTGCACTAAAGCGGTTTATAAAGAAGTTTTCACCCTCTATCAGCTTGGCGAGAGACACCGACTTGAGCCAGTCCAAGTCGCGTAATGAGGTGGTTTGTGGGAGTGCTTTGGGGAATAGACCACAGCCCTATTTAACATGGAACCTTCCTCATGGAATTAGAAGGCTAATTCTTTTATTAAGAATTAATTTGTTGCCCTTAAGAGATGTCACCGGTATTTGGGACAAAATTCCTACTGAGGAGAAAATCTGTGAAATGTGTCAATCGCAAATTCAAGATTTTAATCATGTGTTATTTGTTTGTACGAAGCTACAAAAGTGCAGACATATGTTTTTAAGATCCGTTTATATCAAATACAATATTCATTCTGCCCAGGAGGCCCGTTCATTTGTTCTGTCACCTCCAAATGAAATGGTTTGTTTTAAGATATATCAATTTTTAAAAACATTTCTGGATATTTATTAGGAAATTTTTAATGCTATTTTTGTACACTGTAATATCTACTGGTTGAATATAGAAGAATTTTTGTATTGTACATAAAGCATTCCTTTTTTAATCTATTTGTGCATTTTAGTGGACCTCCGTTGGAGTTCCATATAAAAAAATAAAAAAATAAAAAAAAATTGCATCCAGAGAGTCTCACAGGAATACCCGGGGGAGTGGAGGCTGCTAAGTACCAACAAATGTATCCCATTACACTGCCATGTACTGTCTTGCACAACTAGAAAGCTACACTTCCTAGACCTAAATGCACTTACGTACAACACACTCTTCCCAACACATGTCTCACATATCTACCATTTCCTTCCTCTGAATCACCTCAAAGGTAGCTAGCAATATTTCCATGGGGGTATGTGTACAGGTAGCCAGCACTACAACTCCCAACAGGCACCCTTGTCCCACAGCTGAGCAGGATGGAACACTCCCCCCACCCAAGAGCCATGTGTAACCTATTCGCTTCCTCTGCTCCACTTCACAGGGAGGTAGCCTTCTTAACAGGGAGGGGGGATGTGTACAGGCAACCCGCACTACAACACCCACCAGGCACCCTTGTCCCACAGCTGAGCAAGATGGAACACTCCCCACACCCAGAACCATGTGGCAGCCATTTCATTGCTCTCCTCAAACTTACAGGTAGGTGGCCATCTTAACAAGGAGGGGGGTTTGTGGATAGGCAGCCAGCACTACAATTCCCATAAGGCACCCTTGTCCCACAGCTGAGCAAGATTGAACACTCCCCCCACCCAGAACAAAATGGCAGCCATTTCATTGCTCTCCTCAAACTTACTGGTAGCTAGCCTTCTCTACAGGGAGGGGGTTTGTGGATAGGCAGCCAGCACTACAACTCCCACCAGGCACCCTTGTCCCACAGCTGAGCAAGATGGAACACTCCCCCCACCCAGAACCATGTGGCAGCCATTTCATTGTTCTCATCAAACTTACAGGTAGGTAGCCTTCTCTACAGGGAGGGGGTTTGGGGATAGGTAGCCAGCACTGCAACTCCCACAAGGCACCCTTGTCCCACAGCTGAGCAAGATGGAACACTCCCCACACCCAGAACCATGTGGCAGCCATTTCATTGCTCTCCTCAAACTTACAGGTAGGTAGCCATCTTAACAGGGAGGGAGGTTTGCGGATAGGCAGCCAGCACTACAACTCCCACCAGGCACCCTTGTCCCCCAGCTGAGCAAGATGGAACACTCCCCCCACCCAGAACCATGTGGCAGCCATTTCATTGTTCTCCTCAAACCTACAGGTAGGTAGCCTTCTCATGCTCTCTTGTCTCACCCCTGAGCAGGATGGAACACTCCCCCCACACAGAACCATGTGGCAGCCATTTCCTTGCTCTCCTCAAACTTACAGGTAGGTAGCCATCTTAACAGGGAGGGGGGTTTGTGGATAGGCAGCCAGCACTACAACTCCCACCAGGCACCCTCGTCCCACAGCTGAGCAAGATGGAACACTCTCCCCACCCAGAACCATGTGGCAGCCATTTCATTGTTCTCATCAAACTTACAGGTAGGTAGCCTTCTCATGCTCTCTTGTCTCACCCCTGAGTAGGATGGAACACTCCCCCCACACAGAACCATGTGGCAGACATTTCATTGCTCTCCTCAAACTTACAGGTAGGTAGCCATCTTAACAGGCAGGGGGGTTTGTGGATAGGCAGCTAGCACTACAACTCCCACCAGGCACCCTTGTCCCACAGCTGAGCAAGATGGAACACTCCCCACACCCAGAACCATGTGGCAGCCATTTCCCTCCGCTGTGTTAGCTAACAGGTAGGTAGTCAGTGCATGAAATGAATGAAATGTGATGTTTATAAAGCGCAAACTGTCACTCCGAAAGGAGCCTCCTGGCGCTGTACAGATAACAAACTTAGCAATGGAGAGTGGAGACCTAGATGAGGGCTAGACAAAGTTCGTCAGGTGCTCCATAAATCCAGGTCTTTAGGGCCTTCCTAAACTGCGTTTCAGGTTCTATCGATCTCAATTTGTTTGGCATAAGATTCCAAGCCTTTGCACCTAACACAGTGGCAGATTTCCCTCCTCGCATTTTAAGTTTAAAACCAGGCGATTTGAGTAGGTTTGCAAACGAAGATCTAAGTGTCCTCGTTGTAGTGTATGGTGTGAATCTTGTGGAGAGATATACTGGCCCCAGTCGGCGGATAGCTCTGAAGGTGGTGACAAGGAGTTTGAATAGAATTCTCTTGTGTAGCGGGAGCCAGTGAAGAGTTCTCAGCGCTGCTGAGGCTGAAGCCCTACGGGGAAGTTTTAAAACCAATCTGGCTGCTGCGTGCTGCACTACCTGTAGCCTCTTCAGGGTAGATTTATTGACCCCTGCCAGGAGGCTGTTGCAGTAGTCTAGGCGCGAAAGTATTAGCTCAACCGCAACTGTTTTCCTCGCTGAAAGCGGAATCAGATCAAAAAAAATGTTCATGGTTTTAATTAGGCCGAAGCATGTCCCCGCCACCTTAAGTGCATGGGGTTTGAAGGAAAGGGAGGAGTCAAACCACCCCCCCAGATTTTTGGCCACCTCCACAGTGGATGGGGGGGCTGCTGCATCCTCCGGCCACCAAGCCTTGGGTTGAAAGGGATTATCTTTTCCTATCAGCAGGATTTCTGTCTTATCTGTGTTACAACGGAGGTGATTGTTTTTCATCCATTTGATGACCTCCGTAAGACAGGATTTGAAGTTTTCTTCTGCTTCCATGGAATTTTTATCAAGGGACAGGATCAGCTGCGTATCGTCAGCATAAGATGTTGTCTCAATCCCATAAGACGAAATGAGGGAAATAAGCGGAGCCATGTATATATTGAATAAAAGTGGGCTAAGTGAGGAGCCCTGTGGGACTCCTGCCGTGATGGTGCGTTCTAAAGACAGGAAGGGGCCAAGAGAGACTGCTTGCCTCCGGTTGGTCAGGAAGGACATGATCCAGGCCAGTGCCGTGTCGGAAATGCCGCAAGATTTTAGTCTGGCCAAGAGTATGTCATGAGAGATGGTATCAAAGGCGGCAGACAAATCAAGAAGGATCAGCACTGCCTTCCTGCCATTATCTGTGATGAATTTCAGAGTGTCTGATATCTCTAGTAGTGCAGATTCTGTAGAATGTTTCGGGCGAAAGCCGGACTGTCGAGGGTGGAAAATCTGGGATGTTTCAAAGAAATTGGAGAGTTCCTTATAGACCGTTCTTTCAGTAATTTTACCCAAGATGGGCAGTAGGGATATAGGCCTAAGATTGGAAAGATTGGAAGGGTCCATATTTTGTTTTTTCTTTAGTGGCTTCACTATGGCAAGTTTCCACTCATCGGGCACCGTGCCGGAGGCAAGAGAGGAATTCACAATGTCATTAATCACAGGATTTACTATATCCATGATATGATGTAGTATCGTCGGGGGGCACGCATCCAATGGCGAACCTGATTTACACGCTAAGATAGCTGCGTGAGTGTGTGAAAGGGTGACAGTTTGGAAGGCGTGAAGGACGGGCCTATCATGCCTATAGTCCGATTCATGTTCGTTGACAGGTTCTTGTGAACTTAAAGTTCCAAAATCCTTTTGGATATTTTTGATCTTGTCCTCAAAATATGTTGCAATATCATTGCAAAGAGTTTGAGAGGGAGGAATTTCTGAGTGTAAGGCTTTGGGGTCAATAAAGGATTTTACGATTGCAAATATCTCTTTTTGATTTTGCTTCACCCTAGCTATTCTGTTACCAAAATAATCTTTTTTTGCTAATTTAATAGCTGAATGATATTGTTTCCTGTGAGTTTTAAAGATATGTAAATTGGCTACCTCGTAGCCCCTTCTCCATCTACGTTCTAGTTGTTTACAGTGTAGATGCTGCTTCGCTAGGTCTTTTGTAAACCATGGGTCATTGTGTGATTTTGTTTTGCCCCTTCTAGTAGTGTGCTTGGATGGAATTAATTCCTCACTTATAGCCGTCATCCAAGTATGGAAACGGTGGGAATCCTCTACTGGCTCACCAGTAAGAGCTGGCGTGTTTTCTTGGGCAATTTTGGGCAGATTGGGGTTAGTGGCTAGCAGATGCCATTTACGCCTAGGCGCCGCCATAGGACTGTTCCTGGCTGCCTGTACAGTCTTAGGTATTAAGATGGTCAAGGGGATGAAGTAATGGTCTGACCAAGCCTGCGGGGTAGGTGCCTCTGTCCGAAGTGAGGTGAAGTTGGAGCAGACTCCATCCAATGTATGTCCTGCCTTGTGTGTCGGCGCCCTAACCAGTTGATTCAGGCCAAGGGGAGTGATTGTTTCCAGGAAGGTGGTGACCCCCGGGTGGTTGCCGCATTCTAAGTGCAAATTTATATCTACGAGCATGGTAAAGTTGGCGTATCTGAGCAGAGCGTGACTGAGTGTTTCCCCTAGTGAGTCAAGAAAGGCACTGCTATTGCCAGGCGGATGCACCCTGTCATCCTTCTCAAAATGCATGGAGCCATATGACCACAACATCCCTCACATGTCTGCCAACTCTGCATAGATCCAAATGTTACATCCAGTGTGCAGACAGCTAAACGCATGTAACTGTCACAGAAATTACACTTTGACTCACCAAGTCACATGTGAAGCAAATTCAGGGCCCAATCATGCACAGCACAGAATGCAATGTGTAAGTGCCATGGTGTCAGAGCATGAAGGCCCATATGAACACAAAACATGCACAGTCAATCTGTCAAACAAACAAAAGTACATGATATGAAAGAACATTTAAAATATTCAAATGTCTAGTTTTTGCATAGCTGAAACAGATTCTATGAAGAGTAAACAAAAACCACGCATTAACAAAAGTTGATGTGCACCAAGTTGGTAGATGATGACATGTCCTTGTAAACACACTATCTGTACGTGTCCCATGGTTGCAATTTACATGTCACACTAATGACAAGTAATGTATGTACCTCAACATCATGTCATGATGCTGATAATCTTTTACCAATACCAAGTGATTGCAATGTAAACTGTTTGGCGTATCAAGTGTAACATCCAAAAGTCTGACACCAAGCTTGTGGAGTGCACTTAACTGACAATATAACCTCTGTTCAACAGGAGATCCACAAGCAACTGCTGCTGAAAACACCAACAACCAGCAGAGCCAGTCTCCCCCCCCCCGGAACGTGAACTCTCTGATGCTGATTCTCTACGTTTCTCGGATGAGGAGCAACAACCTGGTCCCTCAGGACTGCCAGGGCGTACTCCGTCTCAGGGCCTCATTGTCCCCACCACCACCACCACACCAGATACAACCACAGTGCTGACCCCTGCTACAACGACCTGTGCGGCAGCCACCTCCACCATCACCACTGCTGCCTGCAACATTGTCCCATCCTCAGTGGTTAGCAACACCACCACACAATCCGAGGATGCCAGAGAGAGTGTGCGGGTGCGTTGACTCCCAACGCTACAGGTCCGTGTCAGCAGGGCAGGTGGGAGGGCAACTGAGGGACAATCACAGGAGGACACTGAGACAGAAGCCCTGGCCACCGTTGCAAGAGTCCTTGGTGCATACCAACAGAACCAGGGACAGATGGGCCAGGTTGTTGAAGAAGTGCGTGAGGGTGGGCAGTCAAAATATCGGAAAAATTATATCGATATACAAAAATATCGAAGTTTAAATATCGAAGGGAAAGAATATCGAAGGGACAGAATATCGATGGACAGAATATCGACCCTAAGGTAAGTAATATCGAATTTATTAATATCGATGTAAGTAATATCGAAGTTAGTAATATCGAAATCAAATATATCGATGTTACTAATATCGATGTTACTAATATCGATATTTGTATTATTGTTATGTATTTTGTTATGTTTTTAATATGTATGTGTTATATGTGTTTTTGTTAAGTGTTCTAATTGTTTAAAAATATATGTATACAATTTTTATATGTTAATAAATTTATTTTTTTAAGTTATTTTATTTTTTTTGTACTGTAGCGGGTTGTGGGTTTATAGGGGAATAGGGTGGGAAGTAATTTAATTATACTAAATTAATTATAAATTTTTAGGAATTATAAATTAATTTTAAATATTTTTTGCGTTTAAGTTCTGTAGCGGGTTGTGGGTTTATAGGGGAATAGGGTGGGAAGTAATTTAATTGTAATTAAGTTAGAATTTATTTTAATTAATTGGTATTGATAAATATATTATTGTTAATTAATTAATAATTGGTAATTAATTTTTATTAATTGGTTATTAATTTTATTAATTGATTAATTGATTATCATGTAATTTAAATTTAATTAAAGTTATAATTTATTTTAATTAATTGTTATTGATAATTATATAATTGTTAATGAATTAATAATTGATAATTAATTTTAATTAATTGGTGATTAATTTTTAGAATTGATTAATTAATCAATATGTAATTTAAATGCAATTAATTTATAATTTATTTTAATTAATTGGTATTGATAATTATATTAGTGTTAATTAATTGATAATTGGTAATCAATTATTAATTGGTAATTAATTATTATTAATTAGTTATTAATTTTTAATAATTGATTAATTGATCATTATGTTAAGTGTATTTTATCATTGCAGTGTGTTGTGCGTTTATAGGGTAATACTTTTGGAAGTAATTGAAATCTAATTAAGTAATTATTAAATTTATTTTTGGGTATTGATAATTAATTTATTGTTGTTTTATCATTAATTGGTAATTAAATATTATTAAATATTATCTATTGATAAATTTAATTAATATTCATTAATTATTATTTATTGGTATTTATTATTAATGTATTGTTAATAAATTTTCTATTGGTAAATATGTTTTAATAAATTATTATTGGTATTGGTAAATAGTTTAGAGTTATTTAATAATTCATTAATTATTTTAAAACATTAATTTATTTCTAAGTATGTTATTTGTCACTTCTACGCTATCCAACACTTTCCCTACTGTTGCACTCTCTGGAGTGGGAATAGTAATTTTTACCCCTACGCTATCCAACACTTTCCCTACTGTTGCACTCTCTGGAGTGGGAATAGTAATTTTTACCCCTACGCTATCCAACACTTTCCCTACTGTTGCACTCTCTGGAGTGGGAATAGTAATTTTTACCCCTACGCTATCCAACACTTTCCCTACTGTTGCACTCTCTGGAGTGGGAATAGTAATTTTTACCCCTACGCTATCCAACACTTTCCCTACTGTTGCACTCCCTGGAGTGGGAATAGTAATTTTTACCCCTACGCTATCCAACACTTTCCCTACTGTTGCACTCTCTGGAGTGGGAATAGTAATTTTTACCCCTACGCTATCCAACACTTTCCCTACTGTTGCACTCCCTGGAGTGGGAATAGTAATTTTTACCCCTACGCTATCCAACACTTTCCCTACTGTTGCACTCTCTGGAGTGGGAATAGTAATTTTTACCCCTACGCTATCCAACACTTTCCCTACTGTTGCACTCTCTGGAGTGGGAATAGTAATTTTTACCCCTACGCTATCCAACACTTTCCCTACTGTTGCACTCTCTGGAGTGGGAATAGTAATTTTTACCCCTACGCTATCCAACACTTTCCCTACTGTTGCACTCTCTGGAGTGGGAATAGTAATTTTACCCCTACGCTATCCAACACTTTCCCTACTGTTGCACTCTCTGGAGTGGGAATAGTAATTTTTACCCCTACGCTATCCAACACTTTCCCTACTGTTGCACTCCCTGGAGTGGGAATAGTAAATTTTACCCCTACGCTATCCAACACTTTCCCTACTGTTGCACTCTCTGGAGTGGGAATAGTAATTTTTACCCCTACGCTATCCAACACTTTCCCTACTGTTGCACTCACTGGAGTGGGAATAGTAATTTTTACCCCTACGCTATCCAACATTTTTCTGTACTGTTGTTTTTTTGGGAGTTGTAATAGTAATTTTATTCCCTACGCTACTTAATATTTTTTGTATTATTTTAGTTAATATAGTATATAATTAATTTTAAAAATATTAAAAGTAAATTTAACTTTTTAATTTGTTATGCATAATTATTTAATTTTTATTTATGTTATTGTTTTATGTGTATAGATGTATTTATAATTTATAATATTTTTTAATAATTTATAATTTATTAAAATAATTATTCAAACTTATTAAGTAAGTATATTATATATTATATGTATATGTTTAATTAATGTTTTATTTAATTATATATGTTACTTATTAATTTTAAATATTATCAAATAATTTTAACTATGTTTATTTAAATTATAAGTATTATTTAGTTTATTTTACATATTATTTAAAAAAAAAAAAAAACGATATTTTTGATTACGATATTTTTGACATCGATATTTTTTTTCTCGATATTTTTGTACTTACCATGTTGTAGATAGGATGTCGATATTCTTGACATCGATATTTTTGTTGCGATATTTTTGTAGGTCGATTTTTTGACCTTCGATATTTTGTCAGTGATTCGTGCGTGAGCTCTGCCTGCTGCTGAGGTCCATGGACACACGTATGGGCCAACTTGTGGATCTCATGGGCCAGCTTGTGGGTGTTCTGAGGGACAGACATGCTGCTCAAATGATGGCTCAACCCCCCTCCAGTGGCCATCCTGCTGATACTCCCACCACCTCAGCTGCGGCCACAGAGAGGGGTGAGCTACAAGACAATGACTCCTCAGACACCGCTTAGCCTGCAGCAGAGGCCCCCCCCTGCCAAATGCAAGAGGGGACATCCGAGAAACACCACGGGAGGATCACGTGGCAAAGCACCAACCAAAGCCAGCCATGATGGCACTTGTGTTGCCCTGGACATTGACTTTGTTGATTATCCTATCCCACATTGCCATGTTGATGGCAGGAGTTTGTTGGACTGTATGATTACATCAATGTGGTGACTACACTATGGGGCCGATTCCGATCTCGGTCGGAGGCGCACCCAATACCATTCGGTCGGGAAAAAAGCCATGCGAAAGCCTGTTTCCCGACCGATCCGTACAGCACACCCAACGAGTAAGTACAATGCGCACAACAACACAGTCCGGCCGAGCCGTACTCACCCAAACCAGGTCCTGTTCCCCGACCGAGGCGAATCCGGAAACGCTGAATCGAGTCGCACGGAAGGGAAAATGCAGCTCCGTCTGGCCGAACAAGTACGATGCGCTTTCCGTACGCGCCGAACCCGTCGCTACGCACGGCACGTCAAAGCATCCGGGAGAGGCGCACATAAGCTCCGATTCGCGCCACAACACGATCCACGGCTACGAGACGAACACGCCAGCGACGAGGACGACGCGAAGCGACGAGGACGACGCGAAGCAACGAGAAGGACGAACGACACGAACCAACCATGAATCCCTTCGTCCCGATCATACCAATATTCTACATTTACTACCGGAACAGGCACGGACGCGTACGGCGCAGAAGGTAAGTCAGACACCAACCACAAAACACATACAACACGTACACGACACATCACACACACACAGAGGGATGCAGAATATACTTACACCAGCAACAGCAGCACCATAGGGCCGGGATGCCCATCACCAATGCCACATATGCACACAGGGGCCTGAATGCGCACCACCACCCCTACCCAGGGGGGGCAGGATGCCTACCACCACCCTGAGCCAGGGGGGGCTGGATGCCCACCACTACTACCACCCTCACCCAGGGGGGCTGGATGCCTACCACTACTACCACCCTGAGCCAGGGGGGCTGGATGCCTACCACTACTACCACCCTCACCCAGGGGGGCTGGATGCCTACCACTACTACCACCCTCACCCAGGGGGGCTGGATGCCTACCACCACTACCACCCTCACCCAGGGGGGCTGGATGCCTACCACCACCCTTAGCCAGGGGGGCTGGATGCCTACCACTACTACCACCCTCACCCAGGGGGGCTGGATGCCTACCACTACTACCACCCTCACCCAGGGGGCTGGATGCCTACCACTACTACCACCCTCACCCAGGGGGGCTGGATGCCTACCACCACTACCACCCTCACCCAGGGGGGCTGGATGCCTACCACCACCCTTAGCCAGGGGAGCTGGATGCCTACCACTACTACCACCCTCACCCAGGGGGGCTGGATGCCTACCACTACTACCACCCTGAGCCAGGGGGGCTGGATGCCTACCACTACTACCACCCCCACTCATAGGATGGACAATGCATGACACAACCAGCACACCACAACCTAGGGAATGCAAGAAGAAGATATCCCCCCAACACCATGACAAGCGTGTGTAGACTGTGTCAAATGCCTACAACACCGAACATGACTTTGAACATACAATGTGACCCCCTAGCACATGTGCCACACATATATGTGTGTGGCACCCACAATGCAAGCAGACCATGACCATTGTGGCAATGGGGTCCAAACCCCCATCATCACAGTGACCAAAATGTAAGTGTGGGGTCCATAGCTGAAGCACATTTTGAACATTGTGGCAATGGGGTCTAAACCCCCATCACCACAGTGACCAAAAGGTAAGTGTGGGGTCCATAGCTGAAGCACATTTTGAACATTGTGGCAATGGGGTCCAAACCCCCATCATCACAGTGACCAAAATGTAAGTGTGGGGTCCATAGCTGAAGCACATTTTGAACAGTGTGGCAATGGGGTCTAAACCCCCATCACCACAGTGACCAATAGGTAAGTGTGGGGTCCATAGCTGAAGCACATTTTGAACATTGTGGCAATGGGGTCCAAACCCCCATCATCACAGTGACCAAAATGTAAGTGTGGGGTCCATAGCTGAAGCACATTTTGAACATTGTGGCAATGGGGTCCAAACCCCCATCATCACAGTGACCAAAATGTAAGTGTGGGGTCCATAGCTGAAGCACATTTTGAACATTGTGGCAATGGGGTCCAAACCCCCATCATCACAGTGACCAAAATGTAAGTGTGGGGTCCATAGCTGAAGCACATTTTGAACATTGTGGCAATGGGGTCTAAACCCCCATCACCACAGTGACCAAAAGGTAAGTGTGGGGTCCATAGCTGAAGCACATTTTGAACATTGTGGCAATGGGGTCCAAACCCCCATCATCACAGTGACCAAAATGTAAGTGTGGGGTCCATAGCTGAAGCACATTTTGAACATTGTGGCAATGGGGTCCAAACCCCCATCATCACAGTGACCAAAAGGTAAGTGTTGACAAAGAAAGAGGTGCAACTGCCAAACTGCATGGATGATTCCTGGTCACAGAACAAAAAACACATCAGTGGCAAAGTAGTGTATGTGTCCCATTGCAACATAAATTGGGTGAGCCAAATACTGCAGTGCAAATAAGACATACCTTTGGCCATGTGCAGACAAACAACACCCATGGGGGCTGACACCGTCAACATTCATCAATGACACAATGACAGAAGTGACCATCAGAATGCAGACCCACATATTTGCACCAATGGGCACACAAATGCAGATACCCTGTGGAGACTGCAGATGTGAGGTGAACAGATACCATACCATGGCAGCAATGGGACACACAAACCATGATCATTGTGCTGACCGATGACCTAGGAGTCCCAGGGACAGCAGGGGAAACCCACAAAACTACATACAGCCAATGGCACACCCAAGATATGCCAATGCAGTGGTGCAGATGCACAAACACAAACAGGCAGACCCACACTGCACATCATACACAACAGGTGAGGGGGGTGCCAGTGTCCCCAGGCAACCACACAACACATGAGGAGACCTGAATACCAATCATACAGATGTGCATACAGTGCCACACAAAGGTAACTCATGGATCCAAATCCCCTATGTGGGCAAGCAGGCATTGTCAGATGAGAGGGAGCACAAATCACACATGTCACACAGGCACGTAGGGACAGCAACTGACACAGCAAGACACAGACACACCACAGCACCACCCCCAGGGCCCCCACAATGTGGTGACCCTGGGCTGCATTACAATCCCACAGTGATGACAAAGCTAAATGTGGTTCACACTGTGAACCACAGTCATGTGTCCTGAGCAACAAACTACCATCACACCTACACAAGCACAAATCAATCAGCATGGCCAGTAAGCCAAGGCCAACATGGAGGCAGGGGCCTAGCCGGGCAGCAACTCTCATCTGCACACACTCAACACCACACCCCTCGACCTCCAACAATGTGCAGCAGTGAAGTACACATGCACTGGTGACATTGCACATGCACCCATGACTATTCCATGGTGGTGGGTGGGAACCAAGGTGCAGAAACACATCACACATGGCCACTCAACAAGACTCCTGAATGTCTGACACACTGCACACTACGCTGTACATGGACATGACGGCAATACCACACCAACCAATGGGATCCCATCCACAGTCACACACCAATGAAGAAGCCAAGTTCACCCACAAAGAACACACATAGACAACAACCAAAATTGCAGCCCGGACCCTGAGGAGTGCCAGCAGTCACACACACAACGTGTCACAATCACTGAAAGATAACACAAACTGGAAATCACATGACAGGGGCAAACAACAAGTGCCAAGGGGAAACCTGACTGTGACCCATCTGCGTCTGCACACAAACTCAGCCCTGACAGCAAACACACCTATGGGTGACACCCTGATGACCAGTAATGTGCCATGCACCCACATCACAGAGAACCCAGGGAGAAGACTTGGGGGAACATAGGTCAACTCAGCTAGCATCACAAACAGGTACAACACTAGGGATCACAGCATGCACAGCTAAACGGAAGTGAACACACTGACATGCACATACAACACACACCTTGGGCGCAGGCAATGTCACAGGAGTACACACTGCCATGAGGGGACTCCACTCCTGTGTGAGGAAAGCTGTGCCATATGTTGCCTCAGTAGGGCCCCATCATGTCAGCTGAGCACTTGGTCACACAATCAACAATTAGCACCAAATGAGGGCTCCCGTAACATCAGCCTGGTCATGGAAGTGCCAACGGAATCATCAGCACAGATCCAACACACCTGTATAGCAATGTTGCACTGACAACACAGATGAGTCCTTCCCCATTGATGCCCAAACCTGCATGTCCAGTGGAGATGGCCACACGGTCAGGGAAGTAGACGAATTGAACAATGGCAGGCACAACAGATGTGCAGGGGTGGAAGCCACAGATGTGAAATAGCTAATCTAAGTAGGAAATCCCATTGCCAAATACTGAACACATGACACCCTCAGATGCTGCTATGGATGACATGGATACACCACAGGATAGGACACATTCCCCCTGGACCACATGGGTTCCTGCACAGTAACACTTCATTATCATGAGACCAAATATCACCATCACTGCAGCAAGGGCATGGTTAGCATCATCAACAACATGTACATCAGAAGCATAAGCACTAGAGAACAGAAAGTTGCTTTATTCAGCATATGTGTGGAATGAAAACAAAGTCCAGAAAAAACACAAAGGCCAATGGCCAGTCCATTGTAAAAGTCCAAACAGGGTGACAGTGGCAGATGTCACCCTACGCATGCCTGCACAAAACCAGGGACAATCCACTAGGAGGGGCAACCGGGGGGTAGGCCAGGCACCGCAGGGACAGGATCAGGGCTCACCAGGAGGAAGCAGGGAAGGGGTGGTGGGTGCTGGAGAGCCACTGACAACTGCAGTGGAGGTGTCTGACATGGTGTGTGCCGGCACAACTGGGGGGCATGACTCAGATGTTGTGGGTGCCGGCACGACTGCAGTGGACCCTGCAGATGGAGTGGACAGGTCCGCCACTGCAGTGCCCAAGTCAGACAGGGTGGTAGTGGACTCCACTGCAGTGCCTACCACCAGGGGAGGAGAATGGGGAACAGGCAAGGTGGGCTGGACAGAGGGGAGGACACCCTCACCACATCAGTGGCACAGACAAGCGCAGCGGGGGGTGTGGTGCCGGGAGAGCAAGTGCCAGGGGGAGAAGGCCGGATCCTCTTGGGGATGGTATATCTGTGGGTGGGGGAACCTGGGGCAGGGTGTGGTGGGGGCACCTGTGGAGTGGGGGCCTGAGGGATGGAGGAAGGAGACCTGGTGCTTGAGCTGCAGGGCGGCGGCGGGGTCTTGCTCTTACCACTCCGGTGGGACTTGCGGGTGGGGGCCTCAGTCTGTCTGCGCCTGGGGGAGGGTGTCCGGGGGCGAGGGGCACTCTGCTCCGTGTGGGGGGCTTCCTCTTCCCCCTGGATGCTGGAGCAGCTGGATCGGAGGGGAAGAGGCCGAGGTCACTGAGGAAGAGGCGCTGGGTCTTTGGGGTTGCAGGTGAGGCAAGGGAGGGTGTTTTGGAGGGAGAGGCAACTGAGGACTGCGCAGTGCCCGTGGATGCGTGTGTGTGTACCAGGGCCCCATCCCCTGTGAGTCTGGTTTCAGTCCCCTGACTGTGCGTGCGTGTGCGTTTTGTTTGTGGCGTGTGTGTCTGTGTGCTGGACGTGTGTGTGCTGGTGTGTGCCTGTGCCGGTGTGTGTGTGCTTGGGACGGGTAAGGTGCTGGGGAGTGTGGATGGAGCAGAGGCAGGAGGGGTGAGGGACTGTCTGAGGAGGGACACTGCTGCCGTCAGGGAGGAGTCCATGGACCTATTGCCCCTCTGTAGGTCAGACATGCCCGATGAGATGCCCTCCATGAACGACACCAGCTGAGTCAACAGAGCGGTGTGCGCATGGAGGACACTCAGCATGGCTGTCTGCCCTACATGGAGCTGGCGAAGGAGGTACACAGACTCCTCACTAAGGGCAGCAGGGGACACAGGGGCAGGGGGTGCGGTGCCTGGCCCAAAGGAGACACGCTCCCGAACATGGGAGCCTCCACGGACCTGGGGAATGGGAGCCGATGGGAGGGCAGTGGTGGTGCTGGTGGTGGCGGGGACAGCAACACTAGCTGGGGTGTGGTGGCTGCTGACACCCGCCTCCATAAGGGAGTCATCCTCCGAGTTGCTCTGGTCCTCAGCTGAGGTGGATGGTGCTGAGGACTCCTCGGTGTGGCTCCCCTCGCCCTCCGTGCCACTGGGTCCCTCCGACCACTCCTCGGCTGCTGACCCAGTCTGGCTCTCTGGCTCCTCCTGGTCCGTGGAGCTGTCCCCTTCCGTGGCCGTGGATGTATCTGCAAACAATGGGGAAACAGACAGACATCAGTCACCTGCACCAAACGCACACACCACTGTGAGCACAGCACATTACAGAGCAAGCCCTGGCATCATTAGTTGTACATTGCTAAAAGTGCCCTAACTGAACAGGAGAAGCCAATTGTCAGTCTGATACCAAGCATGGCACTCACATCCCACATGGCCTTGCACCCATCTGTCTGGTGTCTGTTGGATTGCAACACCCCAGTGTGGACACATGCACCAAGTACACAGTAGTTGGACAGTGCAGAGGACACGGTGTGGCATGTGGACATGCACACATCACAGCTCTTGCCACTGAGTCAGTACAGGTTTCCGTATGAAAGGGATGCCCAGAGTCAAATAGGAAATGCATGTGATGCATACCAGCGACAGACACCATGATGCACCCATGTCCTGATAGCCATCGCCACAATGGTGTGCATGTAGCACATGTCACTCCCCTGCAGGATCACCAATAAGTAGACACATGCCATGGCAGAGGCATGACTGCTAAGTCATACATCACTGTCTCAGTGATGTATGACTTGGCAGCCAGACAACAACACTATGCACTGTGTCACAATAGTAGGTCATGGGGAATGCAAGTCCTGGAGCTGCACAAGTGCACATGTACATCCCCCACACAACACATCATCTTAACCCTCATCTGTCCAGGTCATAACTATTGGACATATGGGAGACCTGTGACACTACCCTCTGAACCTGAGCCCCTCACAATCTGCTGTGAATGGGGAACAGCTGCCTGAACTTCACATTCGCATACCCCAGTCTGCACGGGCAGCTGATCAAACACCTATGTGACACACAAGTATCGTCTCCTATGGTCACATCTCCAGGGGCATGCTGAGCCCCTACCAAGAAACACCCCAGCAGTCCTGGCAACTAATCCACAGCACAGAGGCAGACACCTGAGGGGTCAAATCACTGCGCACAATGTGTCAGCTGATACACGGGAGTGGGAGTACAGAGTGCATTGCATGGCCTGGAGTAGGCATGACTGTCCTGCTCCACATGAATGAGGGATGAGCCCTGGACAGTGGATAGCTGGCTATGTATGTGTGACACACGTAATCTGCACACTCCTGGGGCCCAAACATTGTTCCCACCCGCTGCATGGGCGTGTGTCACATACTCCAGGCACATGTGGTGGCTCAGCTCAGCAAGTGGACCGCATATCAAAGCAACACGCAGATTACATGTCCGAACACAGGCGTAGTGTGAACAATGGACCCACCCATGATGCCCACAACAGAGTTAGGGAAACAGATGCTGTCCCCCACCTTTAGTGAAGCAAACTGCAAGGACACAGTCCCAAGTGACACAATTCCCTGAATGTAAGGGCCACACCTGGGTATCAGATGAGCAGTGGGCAGTGCACAATAGAGGGACATGGCTCCTGGACAACATGACTGCTGCACTGTGGCAGTTGAACCAGGCCAGAGGAGGGCACACAGCATGTAATACAGAGTTCACAGTGCAGTCTTTGACTCACCCCCTCCTTGCTGCTGTCTGGCCTTCAGCTGCCCATCCAGGTCTGGAAACACCACCGCCAGGATCTGGAGCATGTGGGGGTCAGGGTCCGTGTTCCGCCCCTCCTGCGAGGAGGCGACAGCTTCAGCTGGACCCGTGCAATCCTCCGGGTCCAGCCCCGAAGGTCCTGCCACCTCTTCTGGCAGTTGCGGATCCGGCGCTTGTAGACCCCCACGGACCGGACAGCCCGGATGATGTCCTTCCAGATCTCCTGCTTCCGATGGGCATTAACCTGTCAGGATGACAAAGTGAAAAGGCCATTACTACACATGCAACATATCCGTGCATGACACAGTTGTATATACATCTCTCAATCACAGGGGCACATGATGTACACAGGCAGTGCAAAGCTGCCCATGGACAGTTTGCCAGACGTCACTACATGGTATCATTACATGGGAAGTAAAACCTTGTTCAAATGCACTGTCACTGCACCATACCTGTCCAGTGCATGTCACTACACACTATGGGGGGTGACAACTACTCAGTGAGCCTGCTAGCCAGTGGCGTGCAGACTTTCAGCCTTGCTAGTCAGACAATATGCACATTCAGAAAGGCAGTGCACAGAACACTCACCTGCTCCCCTGGTGTCCCATACAGCTTGCTGTACTGTGGAAGTAGGCTGTCCAGCAGGGCCTGGTTCTCCTCAAGGCTGAAGGCTGGGGCTCTCTCCACAGTACGTGCCATTGCAGGGTCCAGAGGGGCAGAGACAGCAGCAGTGCAGTGGCAGATGTCGTCCTGGAGCATGTAGTGCAGGCAAGTGAGCTCTCAGGGGAACAGCCAGCAATATATATGTGCTGGAGAGGCAGATACTGTCCCTTGTGTCCAAAGTGATAGGTCCAAGTCGTTTGCATCTTCTGAATCTGGCCAATCCATGGAATAGCAGCACCAAAACACGCCCACAGCATCCTTCAAATCTTCAACTTCATGACATACATGATTTTGCAACATTGTTGTGGGTGACCAACTGAATTTCCAGCAACCGACTCGTTCGAAATTCGAAAACGCGTCCGTTGCCAGGCAAGGCCATTGTCAATGGGTGCGCACTGATCGGTCCATTGCGGTACAACGCGTACAGGGGTACAACGCGTACCCGCACACATTGAATGCAATGGGCCGGCCGGGGGCACCGATCGGTCCATTGCAGTTCAACGCGTACAGGGTACAACGCGTACAGGGTACAACGCGTACCCGCACACATTGAATGCAATGGGCCGGCCGGGGGCACCGATCGGTCCATTGCAGTTCAACGCGTACAGGGGTACAACGCTGTACCCGCACACATTGAATGCAATGGGCCGGCCGGGGCACCGATCGGTCCATTGCAGTACAACGCGTACAGGGGTACAACGCGTACCCGCACACATTGAATGCAATGGGCCGGCCGGGGGCACCGATCGGTCCATTGCAGTACAACGCGTACAGGGGTACAACGCGTACCCGCACACATTGAATGCAATGGGCCGGCCGGGGCACCGATCGGTCCATTGCAGTTCAACGCGTACAGGGGTACAACGCGTACCCGCACACATTGAATGCAATGGGCCGGCCGGGGCACTGATCGGTCCATTGCAGTACAACGCGTACAGGGGTACAACGCGTACAGGGTACAACGCGTACCGCGCACATTGAATGCAATGGGCCGGCCGTGGGCACCGATCGGTCCATTGCAGTACAACGCGTACAGGGTACAACGCGTACAGGGGTACAACGCGTACAGGGTACAACGCGTACCCGCACACATTGAATGCAATGGGCCGGCCGGGGCACCGATCGGTCCATTGCAGTTCAACGCGTGCAGGGGTACAACGCGTACCCGCACACATTGAATGCAATGGGCCGGCCGGGGGCACCGATCGGTCCATTGCAGTACAACGCGTACAGGGGTACAACGCGTACCCGCACACATTGAATGCAATGGGCCGGCCGGGGGCACCGATCGGTCCATTGCAGTACAACGCGTACAGGGGTACAACGCGTACAGGGGTACAACGCGTACCCGCACACATTGAATGCAATGGGCCGGCCGAGGGCACCGATCGGTCCATTGCAGTACAACGCGTACAGGGGTACAATGCGTACCCGCACACATTGAATGCAATGGGGCGGCCGGGGGCACCGATCGGTCCATTGCAGTACAACGCGTACAGGGGTACAACGCGTACAGGGGTACAACACGTACCCACACACATTGAATGCAATGGGCCGGCCGGGGGCACCGATCGGTCCATTGCAGTACAACGCGTACAGGGGTACAACGCGTACCCGCACACATTGAATGCAATGGGCCGGCCGGGGGCACCGATCGGTCCATTGCTGTTCAACGCATCACTGTACATGTGACTGGCATATGTCAGCATGCCTGTCTCAGATGGACATATGCCAGCCACAGATAGCTCCCAGGGAGTGAGGGGCACACCTACATCATGACAGCCTGTCCAAACTTTATCATAAGGCATGTAAGGCTGCATTTCCTATTGTGTGTATGTTGGTGTACATGTTGTCCTGTGGGTGTCACCTGTGGGCAGCCACCCCCAGGCTGTGCACGTGTTCATGGGGACAGGATCCTGGGTGTTACGTGTACATGACCACTGTGATGTGCAACTGTTCATATCTGTGCATGTGCCATGGTCACATTTCACGGTGGTGTATGTGTATGTCATGTCACATACCCCGTGAGTCCCATGTGGGATGGTATGTTTGAGCCAGGGTGTCCCAGTGGCACAATAGTGATGGTCCTCCACAGTCTTTGTGCATGTAGTGTTTACAATGTCTCTGATTTCATGTGCACAATGGGAGACAGTCTCCACATCCACGTTGTGTGTGCATGGACTTTGATGTTGTGCGTGTGTGTGTCACAGACGTCCATGTCTGTCCTGCCGTGGCAAGTGGGACCACTACCTGTGGGGGTCATGGTTGTTTTGCTGTGGTGTATACATGATACTCCATGTAATGCCAGTGTCCATGTGGCAATACAGGGTCCCTGGGAATGTACCTGTCGTTGAGCTGTGATGCCTGGGGCACATCTGTCCTCACATGTCACTGTGGGGGGTGATTGTGACACGGCAGCAGGAGATGGGAACTGTGACACGGCGTCATGATATCCAATGGGCCAACCTGGGACTAATTGATGCCACCTGTTGGACCGTGTTGACAGATGTTGGCCATGTATGTACCATACATGTCCTTACGGAACTGCACACTTCATGTAGTTGTGCCTCATAATGATGTATGTTGGGATATTGAGTGTGTTCAATGCCGCATATGTGGGGTGACTGACAATCTTGCTTACTTCTCCTCTGCACTGCAGGGCTCCTGCTGTCCATCGACCATTCCCAGACCTGGCAACGATGGTGGAACGGGACAGCATCCGACGGTACCGCTTCACCAGGCAGCTGATTGAGGATTTGGCAGTGCAGTTGTCCCCACATTTGCAGCCTGGCCGGCCGTATCCAACAGCGCTGACCCCCAAGGTGAAGGTGATGGCAGCCCTACACTTCTTTGCCACCGGTACCTTCCAACATACTGTGGCGACTGCTGGTGGGATGTCACAGACCATGTTGAGCCGTGTGCTCCGCGATGTTTTGGCGGCAATGTTGCTATTCCTGAACCGGTACATCTATTTCCCTAGACTGCGACGACTCACTGACGTGAAGAGTGACTTTTATGCCCTGGGGAGGATGCCGCATGTCATTGGCTCCATTGATGGGACACATGTGGCTTTGGTACCACCACAGGCCCAGGAGCAGGCCTACAGGAACCGCAAGCACTACCACTCGGTCAATGCACTGGTGGTGTGTCTTGCAGACATGACCATCACACACGTGTGTGCCCGTTTCCCTGGTTCAGCACACGATGCCTTTGTGATGAGGAGTAGTCGCATCCCCAGGATGATGGCACAGATGCTGAACCAGCGTGCCTGGCTTGTCGGTGTGTACTGACTTTGTGCCATTGTGTGTGATCTGATCTGTAGTATTCCGCCCACTTTTCCAAGTCAGCTAATGTGCACTTGTCTGTCCGTAGGTGACTCGGGATACCCCAACATGCCGTGGTTGCTGACACCCCTCAGGAACCCTGTGACACCAGCCCAGATGCGCTACAATGAGGCACATGGTCGGACCAGGAGAGTGATTGAGCGGACATTTGGTCTCCTGAAGAGCCGCTTCCGCTGCCTGGACAAGACCGGAGGGTCCCTCCCATATGCCCCTGCGAAAGTGTGCAAGATTATCATCGTCTGCTGCATGCTCCACAACCTGGCAGTGCGGAAGGAGTTGCCTCTCATCCAGGATGACAATGACCAACATCCGCCACCTGTGGAGGATCCTGGCCTGGACCACGATGCCAGTGACGATGATGATGATGATGATGAGGGTGATGTCCGCACACAGCTCATCACCAACTTCTTTAGCTGAATGTGAGCATCCTGAGGTGTCATGTCAATGATGTGAGTTGGCATGATATGTGTAGGTGGTGCTCTGGTGCTGTTGGAGTGTGTCCATGGGCTACTTGACTGGATGTGTGTTGCGATGTGTGCTTACAGGTGGGCTGTACTCCCCAACAGTGTTGACATGCTAACTTGGTTCTGGGTGGGTATCTTGTAACATGTATTGTGCATGAGTTTTGCTGTTCTGTCCTGTACTCCATTGCTTTTGACTGTGTGTCATTTCTGTCCTTCACAGGGTACTTTCAGATTCGTTTGGTCAACTGTGTCCACCGACGACGTGATTGCACTTCCAAGCTGGTAGCTGTTGTGTCCCTACAGGTGATGTGCGCCACACCCATGGACTTCCTTCCGTCTACAGTTGTTGACTGTGTGCCCGCTGCCAGGTGGGATTACCTTGCATCTGTAGTGGTTACGACATGTTGCAACTGTGTAATAAACCTGTGCTTCACTTTGTGATGTGCGTTGTCTGTGGTCACACATTTGACTGCCATTTGCTTACTGCACCTGTGGGCTACTTGACTACAACTGGGAATGGGTGTGGTGTCTGTGCATTGCAACGTCTTCCCTGGCAACATCAGTGTAGGCAATGAGTCAGATGGCCTAGGTGTGTATGTGTTGTGTAGCCCTGGTGGTGTGTCTCCCTCATATGTGTCACGTTGCCTTTACTCACATGCCTGTGTTGTACTTGCTGTTGCAGTTCGCATACACAGTGTAATTTTGCAGTTCATCATCCCCATAACAGCACCCACGTTGGAATCACAACAGAGGCAAGTATGGTGTATTAGTGTGTTTATTGTGATACATTTGTGTGAATAGTGCATAGGATGGGTAGTGCTGTACATAAATCTTGCAATCAGAAGTTCCTAGGTGAATTGAAAGTCCTGGTAGACAGAATCCCCAGTATCGGGGCCACAGTAGTCTGACACATTGGTCCAACTTGTACTCCCCATGCAATGTGTGGGAGTAGTGTTGCCGTCAACAGGGTGAACAGTCTGTGCACAAAGGTGAACATCCAGAACAGGTTCAGGCTTCCTGGGAGTTGCGCTTGGCCATCGGCCTCTCACTTGCCCCTCTTCGGACGACCCCTCTTCTTGGGGGGGCCCTCAAGTACAGGCTGCTGCGGTGCAGGGGACTCTCCGCCAGAGTCACCCTCCCTCCCTGTGGCAGTTGCAGTTTGGGCAGCACCAGATGTTGTTGGCACACAGGGAGGTGTGGACTGGTTGCTGTTCATCTGGCGGAGGCATTGTAAAATGTCCCTGTGCACCTCCGTCATCTCATGCAGTGCATCCCACTTGGACTCCACGCGGGACATGTGTGAGTCCACGCGGGACATGTGTGACTCCACGTGGGACATGTGAGAGTCCAAGCGGGCATGATGGGCAGCCTGCTGCTGTTTCATGTCTCTGAGGAGCCCCACTACCTGGCTGAGGTCTCCGGTGCTGGACTGGTACGCATCAGCTATGCGTACCAGTTGTGGGTCATCATGCACACCAGCAACCTCTGCAAGCAGCGACCTCTGTCTCCCACCCCTCCCACCACCCCTGCTGACATGTGCAGTGCGTGCAGTGGCACGCACAGATGACCCTGGTCCACCTTGGGGGTTGGTGGTGGTGGTGGTGTCCATGGCCCCAGGTTGGTCCAGGGTCCCTGTGCTGGTGTTGCTCTTTGTTCTGTCCATGTCGGCAGGGATGGTATTTGTGGTGACAGTCGTTGGAGGGGTGGGTGCAGGGGGTGCAGCTGGTGGTCCTGCTGGTGCTGCAGCTGGTGGTCCTGCTGGTGCTGCATGTAGACTTGCACCGGATGTGCCAGGTTGGTCTTCTTCGTCCGAGGAGGGCAGAGGCTGTACGACGCCAGTGAGCTCCGCATCCTCTTGAGCCTGGGACTGGGACTCCTCAGCGTCTGCTGCTGTGTCCCCATCATCACCTGTTTTTGGGAGACACACACAATGTATGTTATGTTTCTGCAGGCATCAATGGTTGACACACATGACAGTTGTGACTGTGCCTCTGGGTGCGGGCCTGTACATTGCATTGTCCTAAGTCGTCACAGTCAGGGGTTGATATTGGTGTGGCACATTGTCCTGCATTATTTGGGCATTTCTATGTATTTTTTGGGGTGTGAACATGGTCTGCATTGGTTATATTTGGTTGACAGCCGGCCCTCCTTCCCACCCAGCCAGTCAGTTATCCCACCATGGACTGTGCTTGCATTGCAGGGAGTGGAAGTTGTCTCTCAGGATGTCAGTCAGTGGTGTCCTGCTGTTTGTTGGTGCACAGTTGCCAGCAGGGCCTTGTGCTCCCCACAGCAGTAGCCAGTGTCAGCCATCTTGTGAGTCCTTCTCCACTCCCTGTGATGTGAGCATGGTTCAGGGTGGTGTTGATGGGACAGTTGTGGGGGTGACCAATATCAGTGACTACGACTCCCATCATGCTATTGCCTCCACCCCCTTCCCAGCACGCCCATGCTTCCTTCCTTTTGACTCTGCTTCCCTGTGGGGTGGGATGGCTGTGCTGACAGGATGGCTGGGAGTGTTGTCCTGGCAGTTGTTTGGCTAAAAGTCCCAAGAGTGTCCCTGTGCTTCACACAACATAACGCAGGGTGGTGGTTCTTTGTGGGATCTTGTGTTAGGATGGGGGCATTGCATTCTACCAGGTGGGTTCTGTGGAGTTTGTGTTGGGGGTGTGTGAGGGGAGGTGCTTGTGACTATGGTCAGTGCTGCAAGTCCTCCTTCCCACCCACCCAGCCAGCCAGTTATCCCACCATGGACTGTGCTTGCATTGCAGGGAGTGGAAGTTGTCTCTCAGGATGTCAGTCAGTGGTGTCCTGCTGTTTGTTGGTGCACAGTTGCCAGCAGGGCCTTGTGCTCCCCACAGCAGTAGCCAGTGTCAGCCATCTTGTGAGTCCTTCTCCACTCCCTGTGATGTGAGCATGGTTCAGGGTGGTGTTGATGGGACAGTTGTGGGGGTGACCAATATCAGTGACTGCCACTCCCATCATGCTATTGCCTCCACCCCACTTGCCAGCATTCCCAAACTTACTTGCTTTTGTGGGGAGTTCAGTATGTGTGGGTGTGTGTGCAATGGCAAGATGGCTGACAGTGGTGTCCTGCTGTTGGTTGGTGTGCAGTTCCCAGCATGCCCTTGTGCTCCCCACGACACAGCAACAGTGTCAGACATCTTTGATGGGCCTTTCCACTCTCTGTGGGATGTGCATGCGTGAGTGTGAGCTTGCTGGGCCATGTGGTGGGGGATGTAGAGCTGTGACTACGACTCCCATCATGCTATTGCCTCCACCCCCTTCCCAGCATGCCCATGCTTCCTTCCTTTTGACTCTGCTTCCCTGTGGGGTGGGCTGGCTGTGCTGACAGGATGGCTGGGAGTGTTGTCCTGGCAGTTGTTTGGCTAACAGTCCCAAGAGTGTCCCTGTGCTTCACACAACATAACCCAGGGTGGTGGTTCTTTGTGGGATCTTGTGTTAGGATGGGGGGCATTGCATTCTACCAGGTGGGTTCTGTGGAGTTTGTGTTGAGGGGGGTGTGAGGGGAGGTGCTTGTGACTATGGTCAGTGCTGCAAGTCCTCCTTCCCACCCAGCCAGCCAGATATCCCACCATGGAACGTGCTTGCATTGCAGGGAGTGGAAGTTGTCTCTCAGGATGTCAGTCAGTGGTGTCCTGCTGTTTGTTGGTGCACAGTTGCCAGCAGGGCCTTGTGCTCCCCACAGCAGTTGCCAGTGTCAGCCATCTTGTGAGTCCTTCTCCACTCCCTGTGATGTGCGCATGGTTCATGGTGGTGTTGATGGGACAGTTGTGGGGGGGGCAATATGTGTGACTGCGACTCCCATGATGCTATTGGCTACACTGACTTGGCCAGCATACACAGAATTCCTTCCTTTGAGTGGTCTTCACTGTGTGTTGGTGTTGTTGTGGTGGCTACATGTCTGGATGTGTTTGTTAGTTCAATTGTGCCACTGCCTAGCTGTAGTTGTAGTTGTGTTTGTACATGTGATGGCACAGTTGGATGTGACTTTTTTGATGGCATGTGTTGTGTTTATCTGACTGACATACACATTTTGGGATGATTCTGTTCTGGTTGCTGTGTAATTGCTATGAGTGCATGGTTTGACTCTCCCCTTGACAGTGATGTGTGTGTGTTTTGTGGCAGTATATTGTGTACATTTGTTGTGTACTCACCAGGCTCTGGGATGTTCTCTAGTCCATATACGCTCACTGGCGGAAGGATGGCCCGCACCTTCTCCTCCCAGGACCTGAGGTATATTGGCTTGGCAGGAGGGCCACTGCCGGTGTATTGGCTGTTGATGTAGTCTTTCTTGAGCAGGTCCCGTACCCTCCTGCGCACGTCATACCACCTGTTCTGGATGTCGCTCTTTGTGCGCAGACATGGTGATTGTGCGTTCACCCTGTTGATGATCCTCTCCCACATCTTGGTTTTCTGGGAGATGGGGGTCTGTTGGACCAGTGTGCCAAACAGCTGTGGCTCTACCCTGAGGATCTCGTCTACCATGACTTCCAATTCACAATCTAGGAACTTGTGATTCTTCTTGGGGGGCATGGTGATGGGTGGTGATGGTGAGTGATGTGTGTGTTGGTGTGCAGGTGAGGGTGTGTGAGTGTGTGTTTTGCTGGGTGTATGTGAGGTAGGTATTTGTTGGTGTGCTGATGGTGTGTGGCTTGTGTGAGGGATGAGCTGTGGGTGTGTGGTTGCTTTCTCTTGGGTGCTGGCAGTGGAATGGCATTTGCAAAGGATCATGGTTGTGATTTGTGTCCTTTATATGGGTGGAGTTGTGGGTGTGTCTTTGTTCTCTGTCCCCACCCCCCCAGTATTTATTGGCTTAGTAATTGCTTGTTTGGCCTTTTTTTGTGTGATTTTTCCTTTGTACTGTCTGTGCATGTTGGAAACGTTCTTGTGACCGAGTCGGACCCTGCATTTGTCTCGTACGGTATTCTCCGTTTCGTTCACGCTGTGTTTGTGCAGTTTTCTATGCTGCGTACGCGTCGGTCGCGGTGTTTTGTGTTGCTTCGGCTCGGTTTTGTATGCGTGTCGGTCGTACGGCTTGTCCTCCGTCCGACTCGCTCGTGGTTTTCGCGCCTTGCATCGTACTTTGCGGTTTGGAGTTCGCGTGTACGTTTCGGTCGGATTTGTTCCGGGTGCGTGTCGGTCGGTTGGATTCGCGTGTTTTTCCGACCGGATTGCTGTTTTCCGTGCGGCTCGGTCGTTCGACTTGGGTTCGGTACGTGTCGGTCGGATTTTGCACGCATTGCATCGTACTTGGCGTGTCGGGCGCCACAGGTACGTGTCGGTCGGTATAATTTCCGGATCCGAGTCGGTCGGTGCTTTTTCCGGCCCGAATCGGAATCGACCCCTATTTGTCTCATTTACCA